>VDFB02331774.1:0-68882 GCA_007258455.2 Sequoia sempervirens | reverse complement strand
AAAGATACATCTTGTTTAGTGATGGATGTCATACTTACTCAAGACTCTTTGGATTGCGATATTTTGTTCTCTCCATCATAGGAAGATATAAAATCTAACTAATTCAAATCATGATTGTTTTTCAATATGACATTGACATTAAGTGAAGGTGTAGTTGTGATGTTTGGGAAAGGATGATGTTCAAGACCACTAGTTGTTCAGGATGATTTAGGAATGTGTTGTGTTAAATTTTTGAGGTGGAGTGAAGGTGGGTAGAGGATGAGAGGGTTATTATGATGTCCCACGGGGTATGTATGAGGCCTATTGATCAAAGGGGATCTAATGGACACTTGGTCATGTATAACCTCAGCGGTCTTAGTTTGATGTATTTATAAGGAAGGGTAGTTGAGAACCACTTGTTTTTTAAAGGAAGACACATTATTATTGTTGTCATATGCTAGTAGCATGATGTTAGGAGGAGATGTTTTAGGAGAACAACAAGCCACATTTTATTGAGTAGTAAGGGTTGGTTCATCCATAATAAATTCATCATCAATAGGGGAATGATCATGATGGGATTATAAGGAAGGGAATGGTTATGAGAATGTATGAGTTGGGTGTCCATTGGTCTTAAGGTCTCATGCTTTGGATCCATATTATCTATCCTACTTGGAGAGCTTGTAATATGTGCATTGGAGGTTGACATATGTAAATTATCTTAGTCACAAGTGGGGGAAGCATCAAGAGAAGGACCACTATGGTTTTGCAAATATATCTTCCAAAATAAGAGGAGCATTAGGGAAGGGAGGATCAAGGGTGTCATGATTCTTAATGGGGATATATTCTAATACCAATCTATCCTCTTTACATTGAGGAGGGATATTAGGAGATGAACAAGTTTGATTGTCATGACCATGGAAATTTGGTAAGGTGATACTTAGGAATGTGTTTATGATCTCATGTTCTTGTTGTCTAACATCTTTCAAATTGGGTATAGGATAGAAGGAGTATAACAAAAAATCAACGAAGAGGCAAAGAATCTCTACGCAAGAGTAGAGTGTGCCCAAAAAATTGGGTATAGGATAGAAGGAGTTTAATAAAACCTCTCTGAACTGTGGGGATTGCAAAACTCGGGGGAGAATCCAAAATAAGGAAAAACTCAAATGGGATGGAGAGGTGAAAGGACAACTAAATAGTAGTGAGATGTTAAAAGTAGGGAAGGGTGACACCCTTCATGAATAAACATGAAACTCATGGCTTGGAATGTTAGGTGCTTAAATTCCCCTAACTTAAGCATCAAGTAGAATCAATGGTAGTGGATATTTACTTGTTGCAAGATACAAAGCTCAATGATCATGAGAGAGTAAGCTTTGGTAATAATTAGATGAAGTAATGGAAGTCAATTGGGTTTAACACTATGGGGACTTCAAGAGGGCTCATGATCCTCTGAAAGACACAGTGCATTCTCTTGGAGGAGGTGGTGGTGAGTAGATCCTAGATTGCTTACAAGGTAAGAAGTATTGCCTCTAATCTTAGTTTTCTTTTAATCAATGTATATGGGACTAATAATTTCCTTCAGAAAAGAAGAGTTTAGAATTAATTAGATAACATTTGTGGTGATCCAACCTTTGAGTTTTGTGTTCTAGTTGGGGATTTCAATGCAATCCTAAAAATGTCTGATAAAAAAGGTGGAGTGACAAGGAAACTTCAATCTTAGTTGGATTTTGAATATTTTTTCAAAAGGAATATGCTTTTATCTATGAAAATTGGGCACAGTAACAACACCTAGATTAATAGGAGTGGGTTTTGTAGTGTAGTGCCCCTCCATTCTCACTTTGGATGTGTAGGTAGTTTGGATAAGGAACCTAAAGATGAAGGTAAAATAATAGGGATATTTATGGTATGTGTTAATTATGTTAGATAGTTGATGTTGTACATTGTGAACTTATGTACTATGTGTGTGTTCATACATGTTTGTTACTAGGATGCAAGCCATGGGAATATTTGTGCTATGGAAGTGCTTTGGTTATCTTTAGGATTTTCACATGATTCTGACATATTATTATCATGACGATATGATATTATGATTTTGATTATGATTATAATTATTATCATGAAGAGGTATTGACTTGTGTTCAAGTGTTGTAGTTGCAAATGGAACATGAGCTTCTGTTAGTATTTTTGTGAGTATGATGCATATTGTTATGTTATGATTATTATGCATATATTTATTTGGATAGTTAGGTGATGTAGTAGTATGTTGTTAGGATAGGTGGAAAGGGCGACATCATACCATTGGATGTATGGGGGACATATGAGAATAATATATATGATTGATAGAGTTCTTTTCCTATTGCTTCGGCTATTATGAATATGTGCTCTAACTTGTATGCTTGAGTGAACATGTACTAGGCTACGCATCCACTTGAATTAGTAGGTCTGAGTGTGCCTCTAATACCAATGGTGGTTGAGGAGATAACATATAGGCCCAAGTTATACGCTAACCCTAGCCATTGTCCCTAATTAGGGATAAATGATTTAGTGTGCGACCACCTTTTTGGGTTGTCATGGGACAATATCCGATCTGCTATACCCTATGGTTGGAATGTTGCACTTGTGTGAATGTATCTATTGGGCTATGTGACTTTGTGACTCCAATGTCTAGCTTTGAGTATGGATTCAGTTCAAATGGTGCTAAGTCCTTCGGTAAGTTAGGTTAGTCATTGTTGTGATCATTCTCATTATTTATGTTTTTATGTGAATGTCTCCTTTCAATAAGAATTTATTTTGTGGTTTATGCTTAGTCTCTAATTGTGATCTATTTAAGTGAAGTTAGCTTCTATGCCGGATATGTTGATGGTAACTATAATTTTCATGTGTGTGTTAAAGTATGATTTAATGTTATTATATATGTTTATATATTGCTATGGTTATTCTTTGGTGTGCATGACTATTGGTTATTAATATTATTGTGATTATATGTGTGAAGGAGGTGATTTAATATTTTCATGGGTTTGCACCAATAAGGTATTATGTTAATGTGCATAGACTATTATGTGTTATAATGTCACTATGTATGTTATTATTATTGGTGTGAGGGGATATTGGATTATTATTATTAATATTAGATTTTTTTTGAGAAAAAGGTCATAAGCCTGTAGATATATTAATATAATATAGTTTAATACATCTAGAGTTTAAACTTTGATAAGTGATACTAAACCCAATTGATATCTGATTTCTCTGTAGAAAATTACATATCAAACCCTACCACCTAGAATACTACTATAAGTCTTGTACAAAATTAATCTGGACACATCATTACTTACTAGACCCAATTATCCTGATTGCATAATTTCATATATACTAATAATTACCATCAACAAAAAGATTTGAACATTGACTAACTAAACACCCCTATTTCCTAAGTTGGTTAAATTCTCTCCTTAGCTTTCAACAACTATCATTTGAACATGACTTGCAGCATGAGCTTGAGAGTGAACTATGATGTTTATGTCTAGAATCTACACATTAACCATATTGGTCTAATGATTTGGCATAGGAACAAGTTGTTGCAGACCTTGAACACACTGATGAGATAGAGGAAATGAAAGTGCATGATACTTTCTTTTAAAATTATCAAACTCTTACTTATCAAAATTAAAGTGGATCCTACTAAGAGCTTGATATAGATAAGCCAATGAGCCTTTGAATAAGGAAAGATTGAGGGGTGTCAGCATATCTCTGTTTGTCATAGAGATAATGCTTGGGAAATAGACAGCCAATAAACCCTTGACAATGTGTGAGATCATAGGCTTGAATACTCTGCAACAGAACACTATCTTGCAAATACTCCGCCTTCACTATTTTGTTAGAAAAAAACTAAAGAAATTTTAAATTTTCAAGCAAGTCCATCGAATTGGATAGGAAGATGGAAAGAAGGTTTGTAGGAAAAAATATTCTTTGTGAACTAGTGTGCAGAATCTCTTCTCCTATCAACATTTTAACACAATTTAGGACTGTTGGGCAGTTGACCTTAAACACCCATTGAAGATGCTCCTCTTCTGTACAGTCATAAAATGGAAGCTCCAACGGTTGAACTACCATAGCCATTCTCTAATTCTGAGGATGAAATTTTGAGTTGTTCGAAACCATCACACAATTCCCATTGCATACCATCTTGGGAGTAGAAAGCATAATGGATGAGCTTCACACCATTAAGATAGAGAGATACCCACAAAAAAACAAAATTAGCAGCAAGTGAGACAAACAAAGGAAGGCTTTGTACTTTTGTAGAATGCCAATGGCATGAACACATTTAAAGGAAAATTACAAAATTGAAGCCTTTGTTGGAAACGATAAAAATCAGGTGTGGCATGCTCAAAATGTTGCATTATAATTTTAAAACATATTTTGGAATCTAATCAATTTATTAGCTTCCATTTAGCTTGTTTTTACTATCACCACCTTGACATGAGAACATGCAAATGTAAGGAGATGATGAGCTTAAAATATGTTCATAAGTTTGGATATTATGATGAAATTTTAATATATTTACTTTTGTTATTTGTGGCTGTTTAAACTATGTTAAAGCCTTTTATGAGGATATCTTGTAGCAAAATACTTTCATATTCCTGCAGCTTATTGTGTTGACTTGATTACATTTATTGCCTCGTTGACTCCCTAAATGACTGGTATATTGCATACAGTTTTTGAATGATGAAATAGATTTAAATGTGTGATTAATGAATGGATATTGTGTATGTGCCATACGCCTTTTCTTTCACACCTGTTACCTTTTGTTTTGCAAGTTGTTGAAGAATGATCGAGTCAAGTGCAGTCAATCTCGGCCTTGCAGTAAAGTCCATTTCCTGCACGACTTCGAGGAAGCTCCGACAAAAACTCTTTGACCGAAGCCGTTGGGAAAGATTTTTAATGACAGTCAATTTGGAAAGAGTGGAGCGCTAGATTCTCTCTGGATCAGGTTGAACGCATAAATTCATTTATGAAGTTTGTTCCTTGATTCGAGGATACACTTTACTTCCACGTCTTTCTTTGATACAGTTAGTTAGTTAGTTGCTCTCCTGATTTAAAAATAATGTTCTCCTCCTGCGTGAGAGAGACGATAGTTAGAGTAAGATAGAAGATAGTAGATATCATGTAAGAATCAGTATGATAATGAAAAGCAGAATTTGTTTGATAAGAGACAGAGTTTGTTGTTAGTTTCCATTTCAACAAAGCAATGTATACCATTCTGTTTTCATGAATAAAGCTTGATGAAGTTCTGAGTTAAGCATCTGTGTAATCAGTAGATGCTTGCTAAGGGGGCCCACTTAGTAAGTATCTATAGCTAGTTAGTTAGTTGTTCTTTCCTGTTGATCTTTAGTTAGCTCTCATCTTTGAAGTTTTCATACAAACTCAGTCCTATATTGCTCCTGCAGCATAGAGAACCCATCCCTGTGCCTGTTCCTGCAGCATAAGGCCAGTTCATGGTTTGTGTTTTAGTCGTAGTTGTTATGGTTTCTATTTTAATCAAATCACAGTTGATTTAAAGAATTTTGCATTACCTTCCTGTGGCGTAGATAGAATTCCTTTCCAGTATTTGTTTTCTGCTAAGATTTGACCGAAACTAGTTCTTGGTGCATATATTTTTCTGTGCCATTTAAAGTATACGTCCCCTGGTTTGACAAGTAAATGAACGTCCACAAAGAAATGTTAGTCACCTGTCGGAATGTCCAATTCCCAGGAAAGGTTCTACTGTGATTTTCATATCCTTTTGTGGGCGCAGCCATTTTTGGCGCCGTTGCCGGGGATGGCGTCTAGTTTGGAATTTGTCAGAAGTCATTTTTAGCTCTAGTTTAGTTTGTTAGTCAAAATTTTCAAAATATTTCAAGCCACTATTTATATCGTATTGCATGCATAGAAGAAGAAGAGATGCACTGGGAAGGTTCCTCCCTGAAAACCTGTTTATTGAACTACCATTTGACCCAGCTAACAACGAACCTGAGGAAAATCCATTCGCTTTGTTATTCCAACAACCAAACATGGAAAATAATCCACCAAATAATCCACCTCCTGCATTTGAGTTTCCAATTGTTCCTCAGAGAGATACTGACAATATTAAAAACATTCCCTCTTCCTTGCTTCCAAAGTTTTATGGCTTGGTTACGGAAGACCCATAAACTTTTCTGTTTGAATTTGATGTCCTCTGTCGTAGTTATGACTACAACATAGACACTCATAAATTGAATTTATTTCCTTCCACCTTGAAGGAAGAAGCTCTCAGATGGTTCATGAGTCTGGGAAGAGGTGTTGTAGATAGTTGGGCCGCCATGCAGACGAAATTCCTTGAAAAGTATAAGGAATATTGTAAGAGTTCCAGCAAAGGTGATGACATATTCCGAATTCAGCAGAAAGAGGATGAAAGTCTAGAAGATTATATTTCCAGATTTTTGTTTTCACTAAAGAGGAACTCAAACCATACTCTCAACGAGGACTCGCAAAAACTACTCTTTCTAAGGGGAATCAGTGATGCCTGTATAGACGCCCTGGACCTGATGGGAGGAGGTGATATAACCCAACTGCCTTGGGACGATATAAAGAAAATATGTCTTAACTATTCTCGAGCAATAGTTAAAAAAGGTCGAGGACATCATGCTACAGTGGGGAAGTCTTCTTCTGGTGGAGTTTCTCGGATGGAGATAACAAATTTGCTGTTTGATTTCAAGCAGGACATCATTAATAATATGGCTACACAACTGGACACCATGTAAGCTCAGAAGAAACATGAGGAAGCTGAGGTAGTTTTGGCCGAGTTCTATCCATACTACAGACAAAAGAAGCATGACTACAGATGCAAGATGGTGGCTAATTTGGAAACTAGGAAACTACCTACTGACTTCAAACTAGTAGAAGGTGATGATGATCAAGTGTTCTTTGTTGCATAAAGGAGACAATGGGCCTAAAGACAAGGTATGCCTCAAGATCCTTTAACTTTTGGTAATCCTTATTCTGGCTATAATAACCAATGGCAACATGCATATGGACCACCAACACCCTGGAATCCACCTCAACCAAGTTGGCCTAATTATCAAAACCCACAATGGCAATCTCCTCAAGGAGGTTGGCAGCAGCCACAAGGACAATGGACCCCACCTTCAGGTAATTGGCAGCAAAATCCTCAATGGAGAGGTCCTCAGCAATGGCAAAACAAGTCCTTTGGATTCCTACAGCTTCCACAGCCACAACCACAGGCCCTCATGCCACCTCCTACAACAACTTCCACAAATCCTGGCCCTCCAAAGCAAACGCCTATGCCTGCCCAGCCCTTGCCAAATCCTAATAATAAGCCACAACAACCTACGTATCTTGCCGAAACAAACCAATATCAAGCTTATGCCTTAAATGTTAATGACATCCATTTGAGGTCTGGAACTACTTTACCTGCTCCTAAACCACCTCTGATTACTGAAATACCTAATTCTCCCCTTGAAGAATCTATTGCACCTGCTGTCCCTACTGAGCATATGCCTATAACCAATACAGTTTCTAAGGAACCTATTTTGCAAAATCAAGACAACGCACCTTTTCCTCAAAGGTTGCAAAGTACTGAATCTAAATCCATGGAAGAACCCACTTTTGACATTCTGGATCAGCTCAAGAATGTACAAATTCAAATTCCCTTATTTCAGGCTATTAAAGATGTTCCCATTTTTGGAAAAGCTATTAAAGAAGCCTGTTTGAAGAAGCCTGGACGGAAGAAAAAGGATCCCCAAACAATTCATGTCTTAAGGAAATTGGCTAATATAATTTTGGGAAATGTAGTCATTCTAAAGTATATTGACCCTGTAAGTCCTATAGTACAGATACATATAAATGGCCAAGTTGTAAAAAATATTTTGATTGATTTAGGTGCTGCCATTAATGTCATGACAAAGCATACTATGGACTCCTTGAAAATTTCAAATATTAGGTCTACACCCACAGTTCTGCAGCTTGCAGATGGCTCCATAGTTAAACCTGATGGGATGGTAGAAGATGTAATTGTCACTCTTGAATCTTGGGAGTATTCTGCTGATTTTACAATATTATCAGTTAAGGAAACTTTAGGAGGGTATCCGGTTATCCTTGGTAGACCATGGTTAGCAACTACTGATGCTTTTATAGGATGTCGTTATGGAGATATGACCATTTCTGATGGACAGTCCATAAAGAAATTGGCCTTGTATCCGCCTGCTAGACCTCAACTAGATTTCTCCCAACCTGTTTGGCCAGATGTGGAGGAAGAAACTGAAGAAGCCAATTCCTTGGCTCAATTAATGATGCTTCAAAATGATCCACTCTCACAACTCCAGAGTGAGGATGCTCTGATTTTTCAAATTCTGCAGTTTAATTCTGATACGGGTAGTTCATCTGATCCAAGTGGTAGCCATCTTCAATGTTTCCTGCAGCAACCAGATTCTGAGAGTTCACTGCCTAAACTTCCAGCGATTTTTCATAATTTTCTTCCACAAGAGGTACAAACATCACCTGTAGATTCTATGAGTAATCTCACGAAGCAGATAGAATTGTCTCTAGGTCATTGCTTGAATGTTAATAGCAAGCTGTCACAATCTCAACAGGATGACTTATTAAAAATGCTACAAGAACAACATAAAGCTTTTGCATGGGAATAGGGGGACATGCAAGGAATAGATCCTCGAGTTTGTACTCATAGGATATATATCAAAGAAGATTGCTCACCAGTTAGACAACCTCAAAGAAGAGTAAATCTAGCACTTAGAGAAATAGTGAAAAATGAACTTCAAAAGTTGCTTGATGCTGGTTTTATTTACCCAATCTCTGACAGTCAATGGGTTTCTCCACTAGTCATTGTCCCCAAGAAAGGAGGAAAATGGAGAGTGTGTGTAGATTATAGAGAATTGAATAATGCCACTAAAAAAGATCACTTTCCACTACCTTTTGTAGACCAAGTACTAGACTCACTGTCTGACAAAAGATATTTTTTCTTTTTGGATGGTTACAGTGGGTACAATCAGATAAAAATTGCCCCTGAGGATCAAGATAAGACCACTTTTACCTGTCCATAGGAAAAAATTTCTTATTCATTCTTGCCTTTTGGTCTATGCAATGCGCCACCAACATTTCAGAGAGTAGTAATTAATATCTTTGCTGATATATCTCATGAATGTATGGAGATTTATATGGATGATTTCACTACCTATGGAGTCACATTTGAAGAAGCACTGGTGAATTTAGAAAAATGTATTGAAAAGGTGCAAAGAGAAAAATTTGTCTCTAAACAGTGAAAAGTGTTTTCTAATGATGGAAGAAGGTATTGTTCTAGGTCATCATATTTCAAAAAATGGAATTCAGGTTGACCCTACTAAAATTGAAGTAATTTAGAATTTACAAACTCCTGCAAAACAAAAAGATGTCAGAAGTTTCCTTGGCCATGCAGGGTATTATAGGAGGTTTATAAAAGATTTCAGTAAAATTGTCAGCCCACTTTATACCTTGTTAACTAAGGATTCTCAATTTGAGTGGACAGAGGCCTGTGAAAAATCTTTCCTGCAACTAAAAGACTTGCTTACTCAAGCCCCTGTTCTTCAAGGTCCAAAATGGAATTTGCCTTTTCACATACATGCTGATGCATCTGATTTTGGTATAGGGGAAATTTTAAGTCAAAAATAAAATTCAATTGAGCATGCTATTTATTTTATCAGCAAAAACCTTCAAGGTCCTGAGCTCAATTACACTGTTACAGAAAAGGAATTACTTGCAGTAGTGTATGCTTTAAATAAATTTAGGCATTATGTCACAGGTTATCAGATATTCATCAATACTGACCATGCAGCAATCAAGTATCTGATGAACAAACCTGCCATTTCTGGTAGATTGGCACGATGGCTCCTGTTGTTACAAGAATTTGACATTACAATAATTGAAAAACCAGGAAGAGCTAATGTTGTAGCTGACTTTTTATCAAGAATTCAATTAGCTGCACCTGTTGAACATGAGGTCATTGATGATAGGTTTCCAGATGAACACTTGTTCTCCATTGTTGCACATACACCATGGTATGCAGACATTGCAAATTATCTAGCAACAAACAGAATACCAACTCACTTTTCCCCAAAAGAAAAGAAGTTGTTAATAGAGAAAAGTTTTAATTTTTCATGGATTGCAAATTGTCTGTTTTATACTGGATCTGATCAGGTAATGCGAAGATGTGTAAGAGAAAATGAGACTTATGATATCTTGCATGCTTGCCATGATGAACCATGTGGGGGACATTTTGCAGCAAAAAGAACAGCAATGAAGATTCTTACAACAGGGTACTATTGGCCAACATTACATAAGGATGCTGTGGCCTATACAAGAAAATGTGACAGATGCCAGTGTATGGGAAGACCAACTAAGTTAGATGAAATGCCACTATATCCCTAGGTAATAGTCACCCCTTTTGATAAATGGGGGATGGATTTTGTGGGACCAATTGATCCACCATCAAATGGAAAATCATATATTCTAGTTTGCACAGACTATATCACAAAATGGGTTGAGGTAAAAGCTATGACTCATGCTCGAGATAACAAAGTTATTGAATTTCTATATGAACAAATTTTCACTAGATTTGGAGTTCCCAGAGAGCTTGTAACTGATCAGGGAGCTCAGTTCACATCGAATCTGATAACTGCATTAATGAATGATTATAACATAAAACATAGGAAGTCTAGCTCCTATCATCCTCAAGCCAATGGTCAGGCGGAGGTAACAAACAGAGAAATTGAGGTGATCCTCAAAAGGACAGTATAGATTCATAGAAAAGATTGGAGCAGTAGACTTCCTGAAGCAGTTTGGGCATACATAACGACATGGAAGACAACAACTGAGTTTACACCTTTTGAGATGCTTTATGGGAAAACAGCCATGCTACCCATTGAATTTGAGCATAAAAATTTGAGGACAGCTCTTGAACTCAATATGGAAATATCTGCAGCATGGAAGGACTGTCTCCTATAGCTAAATGCTTTGGACGAGATGAGAAAAGCCGCCCTGCAACATACAGAAGCAATCCAACAGCAAAGGAAGAAATGGCATGATCAACACATAAAAGCCAAGAAATTTTCTGCTGGTGATTGGGCTATATTATATGATTCCAGATATCAAGAACACCAGGGTAAGCTTACAACACGTTGGCTTGGCCCCTATGAAGTTAAAAATGTGTTCGACAACAGAGTTGTACAACTGGTGACAATTGATCCAGTTCGTTTCAAATTGCTAGTTAATGGCCACCGACTCTGGTTGTACCAAAAACCAGTCTCCAAGAAGAATTCATGCAGCAGTTCGTTCAAGTTCCTCCCGTTACTCTTCCTGCAGCTGAAGGCTTTAGCCTTTCTCCTGCAGCTTCATCACAATTTTAAAAATGCATGTTCATAATAAAGGTTTTCTTTTTAAAAGGAAACCCCTTTTTCTCTATACTCATTTATCGCCCCCATCTCACTTCTTTATCTTCCATCCATCCATCCCATCAATCCATTCCATTCATCCACCTCGTTCACCCACATCACCCATCCACTTCATCCATCCACATCACCCTTAATTAAGATATTTTTTCCAGCTATCAATTCATGCAGACACCGTCATCTTTCTTCACACGTACATGCAATTATCAAAGGTATGCAATATCTTTTTTTATCACATATTTGAATTATTTTATTCTATTCATTTATTGCTATGACAGTACCAACCATTATTACAAAATATCCACCTATTCTTTAGTACATGCGAGGACACATGTCATACTCTAAGTAGGGGGCAGGGTAATCCACCTTTTAAAACCTGTCTTTTCGCCGCTGCCATAACTGCGCAAATAACCTTTCTTTAATACTTTTCTGGTACTTTCCAAATGTGATCGCATGTCCTTCTTTATTACATGTATTTCTTGTAAAATACGATTAAGACTGCTTGTTTAAAAAGCTCATTTTTGGAAAAGAAAAGAAATGTGATGGCACGACAGAAGAAAAACCAGAGCAGAAAGGGAAACAGGGAATTTGAATTTTTAGCAAGGAATTGAGTTCAGCTACGAGAAAACTGTGAACATGGGTGGTGAGTTGGTGCGACATGAGCCTATAGCTCATGAACTATTGTTGCAAAATCCTCAAATAGTCCACGCATTCAGCATCTGTGGATGGTTGAATTATTTCTTGAGTTTAAATGCTTTTGATAAGGAGGCTGCTGGAGAATTTTTGAGAACCCTTTCTGAAGGGGAAGCTACTGTATGGGGTCTAACAGTTGTTGCAACTGAAGACAGAATTGCTGAAGTAACCGGGCTTCCAGCCGTTGGAGAAAACTTTTCTTCAGACACTGTAGCTGCTAGGGTTGAGTTTTCAATGCCCATTGATGGACCTTTAGAAGTCTCCAAGCAGGGATGCAAGCGGGTATCATTGCCTCCTCCTTATTCAGAATATGTTGCTTACATAATCAGGTATTTGACCTGTGAAGGCCGTTTCTCCTACCTACATTCTCATCATTTCAAATTATTAAGCCATATGAGGCATGGGTTAGTTGTAAATGTTCTAAATTTTCTGTTAAAATTTCTAGAACAAAGTGCCCATAGAACCCAATAGGGGAGAGATAATTTTGTTGCTCACCACAGCCTTATCAAATTACTGATTGAACGCTCTTTAAGAGATGTCTCACCTCTTTCCTGGCAACAATTCATTGCTCAAAAGAGCTTGCAAATTCCACAACCCCCTAGGGTACTTAACCCACGGCCTTAGAGAAAGAAGAAGGAAATTGCGTCTACTAGTAGAACAGGGCAGGGCTCATCTACTCCTGTAGCACCTGGTCCTGTAGCTTTCACACCTGAATCCTCTACTAGGGTACAAACTAGGTTTGCCACTAGGAGAGAAAAGGGTAAAACAAAGGCAGAAAGGTCCTCTGAATCTGACCCTCATTCTCAGAAAAGGCAATGTCCTTCTCCTACAGCAACACTCGTTGCTATCACCAGTTCACCGTCATCCTCCGGCAGGGCAGAGCCCTCTGAGCAAACAAGAAAGAGGAAGGCTACTAGAATGCCTCTTGCAGCCGCATCAGTACCAAGAAGAGTTTCCACAAGGAAAAAATCTAAGACCTCCCCTGTTTCACCTCAGCTAGAGGTTATTGTAATTTCAGAAGGGTCTGTTGAGTCTGAATTTAATGTTTCTCAGAATGTGTCTGAAAATGCTGCACAGAGTCCATTCGTTCCTGAAGAGGAACAAGTTGAGACAATTGAAACAGGGCATAATGAGCAATGGTTACCAAATCTTGATGACTTGGCTACCACTGCTATGCAGTTTTCGAAGGAAGCATAGCCTTCTCCACCGCAGCAACCCGAATTCATCTTGCAGCAAGAGCAGGAATTGACTAAACAATTGAATGTGCCTAGTGAAGCTATATTTCACCCTGCAACTTGTAAAGCCATTGTTGTGTATAAGAAGATGTTTTTAATTGAGTTTCTGGAATATGTTAAAGCTAATTGGGAACTAGTTACATTGCAAACCCTGACTTTCTTACACATAGCCCAGACTGACATGCAACAAAGTCTATGGGAAGTAGAAAGGAAGAAACTGAGAAAGGAAATTGAAAGTCAGAAACAGGAAATTGTTGAGTTAAAAAAAAAAGGATGAAATGTTAAAAGTAACTGGTCAGATTATGGAATCCAGACCACCACCCAAAGTTTATGCTCTGTGCCTCAAAGAATAGTTCTTATGGTTCCAACTGATGAGAATTTCTAGAAACCAAGATCCTATACTTCATACTGCCAAAGAATTTTATGAAGCATACCAGGCAGCCCCAAATTGGTTAAGAAATTCTCTGTGTGAATTCTATTTACATGGCTTTTTAATTCCATTTGAAATAGAATGGAATCCTATTTTGTATATTGGTGATATTCATTTAAGAGAATTTATGTCATGGGCAGCAAATGAGGTGAATTATGGCAGGCAGTGGGAAACATATGAGGAAGCTGAGAAAACTGAGCCTGTTCCATTACGCTCTCAAAGTTCAAACCCCCATGCAATGTTGAAAGATTGGTTTGCTCTGACATATGGCATTAATAATGTTATAGCCAGAGAGAAGATATTTGATATCAGGAAATAGGTATATGATGAATTTCAGGCACAACAATATTCATTTTGGAGACTAGCATATACCAGAAGTGAGAAAAGATGGGAAAGATTAACTGTTGGATTAAGAAAATCAGAACCACACAGTCCCCTAAATTTCATAGCAGCTCTTAAAAGGTCAAATAGATACATACAATTGGGACTTCAAACAAGATTTGAACTGTGGTTGCCATTAACATTCAAACCTCCTATGCTAATGTGGCCCCTCTATCCTCACCAGGCTACAAATCTTAATGATGATTTAGAAAACCGAAGGTATGAAAGGTGCCAAGATTTCAGAGGATTTTATTACAGGCTTGGAAATCCATCTCAGAGTCATGCAACAACCACTGACTTCAGAGAAACCACCAGAAAAGTTAATGTTGGAGGACCAGCATTGGGCTAAGTAGGGGGGAGTGATGAGCTTAAAATATGTTCATAAGTTTGGATATTATGATGAACTTTTAATATCTTTACTTTTGTTATTTGTGGCTGTTTAAACTATGTTAAAAACTTTTATGAGGATATCCTGTAGAAAAATACTTTCATATTCCTGCAGCTTATTGTGTTGACTTGATTACATTTATTGCCCCGTTGACTCCCTAAATGACTGGTATATTGCATACAGTTTTTGAATGATGAAATAGATTTAAATGTGTGATTAATGAATGGATATTGTGTATGTGCCATACGCCTTTTCTTTTGCACCTGTTACCTTTTGTTTTGCAGGTTGTTGACGAATGATCGAGTCAAGCACAGTCGATCTCGGCCTTGCAGTAAAGTCCATTTCCTGTACGACTTTGAGGAAGCTCTGACAAAGACTCTTTGAACGAAGCCGTTGGGAAAGATTTTTAATGACAGTCAATTTGGAAAGAGTGGAGCGCTAGATTCTCTCTGGATCGGGTTGAACGCATAAATTCATTTATGAAGTTTGTTCCTTGATTTGAGGATACGCTTTACTTCCATGTCTTTCTTTGATAGGGTTAGTTAGTTAGTTGCTCTCCTGATTTAAAAATAAGGTTCTCCTCCTGCGCGAGAGAGACAATAGTTAGAGTAAGATAGAAGATAGTAGATATCATGTAAGAATCAGTATGATAATGAAAATCAAAATCTGTTTGATAAGAGACAGAGTTTGTTGTTAGTTTCCATTTCAACAAAGCAATGTATACCATTCTATTTTCATGAATAAAGCTTGATGAAGTTCTGAGTTAAGCATCTGTGTAATCAGTAGATGCTTGCTAAGGGGGCCCACTTAGTAAGTATCTGTAGCTAGTTAGTTAGTTGTGTTTTCCTGTTGATCTTTAGTTAGCTCTCATCTTTGAAGTTTTCATACAAACTCAGTCCTATATTGCTCCTGCAGCATAGAGAACCCATCCATGTGCCTATTCCTGCAGCATAAGGCCAGTTCATGGTTTGCGTTTTAGTCGTAGTTGTTATGGTTTCTGTTTTAATCAAATCACAGTTGAGTTAAAGAATTTTGCATTACCTTCCTGTGGCGTAGATAGAATTCCTTTCCAGTATTTGTTTTCTGCTAAGATTTGACCGAAACTAGTTCTTGGTGCATATATTTTTCTGCGCCATTTAAAGTATACGTCCCCTAGTTTGACAAGTAAATGAACGTCCACAGAGAAATGTTAGCCACCTGTTAGAATGTCCAATTCCTAGGAAAGGTTCTACTATGATTTTCATATCCTTTTGTGGGCACGGCCAGGAGATAAGCAAGGTTAGTACTAACAACCTGTAATCACAAAAAATGGAGTTATAAAAAAATATATGGCGGCAAGTTGTAATCTCTCATTTTGTATTCCCATGCATATTGGTGCATTGGATGGTACTAATTTCTTAGCTTGGGTTGTTCTAATAATGATGAGACTTTAAACAAGCCATAATCATTCTTAGATAAACTCATATAGCCCTGCCCTAAACCTTGCTCCAAGCCACTTTAGTAAGAACATGTGGTTCCTGATTAGGATTAAACATCTACACAATAATTATTCCCTAGATTCACCTAGGTTGATGACAATCACATAGAGCTTAAACAAGAGAACCTTATCAAGCATGTGAGTTTTATGAACTGTATAATCCTTTAATTTATTCAACATAATCTTTAGCCACTCATTGTTTGAACTACTTATTTTTATTCCTAGAAGCACCTAATTTACTTATTGGAATTCTTTCTAGGATCCCTTTGCATCTTGATTTATTAGTTTGATCAATTGTGGAAAATCTCTTAACTGGATTGTATCATTTATAACCCTAACCTCATGAGCATCACTTCCCAAGCCTACAATGAAATCTGCTACCTTGTTTCCTTCTCTATATGTATGAGATATTATGGAAGTCTTAAACTTGTCTAATAGTGACCATACTATGTGCAAAATATACCTTTAGTTTGAGTTAAGAATCTTTCTTTCTCTGCATGCATTAACAATTATCATTGATTCCTCTTCTATATGAAGATTTTAAATTCCCAGTTACAATGCTAACTCCAAACCTAACAATAGAGCTTGGGCTTCTACACTATTATTTGTGCCTTGTTGTAAATGAATCGAAGATGCTACCAATACTTTCCACGATGAATTTATGATACAAATGCATACCCCTGAATTTCTTGGGTTACCCTTTGATGCCCCATCAAAGTTTAGTTTTGCAAAGTCAGCTTGAGGAGGCTTCCATTTAACTGAACTTCTATCAACTTTTGGAATACTGCTTTTGAGCAAACTACCATCAAATGGCAACTTGATTCCCTTCCAATTCTTCAATAAGTAGCTATCCCAATCCGTGGACATTGAATTGGTCATTTTTTCTCTTTGAACACATGAGTTGGCCCCCTCAGAAATAGCCTTTTCAATTTTCTTATTTGTCAGCTCAATTGGGGATTTTATCTTTCTAAAGATTCCCAAGTTACACTCCCACTGTATGTTCCAAATAACACACACGAGAATCACATACCAAATACATGCAAAGAATGAGGATTGGTATAATATTGGCCAACTTTGAAATAGATCCTAAAGCGTATTTGGAAGGGGGATGGAAAGATCTAACTTACTTTTAATAAAATTCCAACATTGTTGGTAAAAATTACATTGCAAGAGTAAGTGATATGTTGTTTCAATTTCTTCTTCACATAATGGACACTTAAATGGGTCCGCTATCTTTAATTTCACTAAACGGTCACTTCTTAGAATTATTTTTTGTATAGCAAGCCAAGCAAAACTTCCTTCCTTGGGTAAAAATTTATTATTACAATAGAAATAAAATGCTCGTTGCAGTTGTGAATTATGCTTGGCTTGACTTAAAACTTCATACCCTTCCTTTACTAAATATATCCCAGCCTTTGAAGCTTACCATATAACTTTATCTAGTTTTGTTGATTGGTAGACTACTCTTTCCTTCATCACATTATGAAAAACATTGGACTACTAAGCATTGAGTAAGTCATTTGAAGGTTTTTTCCACACAAATTTCCCTATTAGGGAGTTTGAAGATTGCACATAATCTATCAACCTTTCACCCTAAGCTGCAGATAAAATTGCTCTTATATCCTATAGATCCAAATTTTCTGACAATGGAGGTTTCCCATTGCATGAATCTGACTAGGACTTTACACTTTTTCCATCACTAAATTTCCAAGAAGAAAACTTAGTAATGAGGTTCTGACTATTAAGAATAAAATTCAAAATGGCAGATCCCTTTAGAGGATCAACCACTGTTAGGGCTCTTGATAGGTTTTTATTATCTAAGTACTTGGCTTGTATTATTCTACTCCATTTAGAATACGTGATAGGGAGATTGGATGAAACAATCACTGTTTCATGATTTGGGTCTTGCTTGGAAGACTTCTAGGGTGTTTCACTCCACCACTTGCAACCTATAGGACCTATTTTCTTCTTAGGGTCCCCTTGGTTTCTATTTTACAACCCAACTATCAATAAAGATTCTCCTACCAAGTCAAGTCTTGGTGCATTCTTGAAACCCTTGCTTTAGCCCTTAATCCACCCTAAAGGCTACAAATCCTCCAAATCTTGAATTTAGCTTTGTAGGGGTGTGGAGGTGTTTCTAATGACTTCAATCCATCCTACCTTGGTTCTTAAGGGTCCACTTGACTCCATTTCCTAGTCGCTTCTACTAGCCCTAGGAGCCCCAATTAGGCCTGCTTCTCCAAGAAATCAAGTTTGTTTCCTAATATTTTCAAAGAACACCCCAATCTTTTCTTGGGATTCTTGGTTCATATGCACACCTCTCAAATATTTTTGGGGTCTTGGGTCTCAAGTGTCTGTACAAAAGCTTAACCCACAATTTGGAAAAATTAGGCCTTTACAAACCCTTGCCTAACTTCACTGCAAACTGTTAGGTATTCCTCACACCAGATGGATTGATGGAGCTTCCTCCTCCATGATATGTCTTGGCAAGGTACTTACCTACCCTCTCCACACTAACTTGTCAGGAAATGGACACCCCTACAAATCAAGTGCTTTTCACTTTTTTTCTTCCCTAGTCGGACTCTTCCTAGCTCTCCTAGGGCAAGACTTCCACAGTAGCTCCTGTGTTTTCAAAAGCTCTAAACCCTACCATATGTACATACATGAAGTCTAGTCACTGTTTCCAAAGGGCCATACAATTTGTATGGTGGGAAAGTGAACTAACACTCCATTTACACAAAACTGTCTGGTTCAGACCAGCAACAGTATAAAAACAAACTAATTACAAAACACTGCTTGAAACTGAGTAAAGAACCTATCTAAAACCACACAATGCTTGAAGAAAAAATACACTACATCCTACATAAATTACAGGGCCACGATCAATCCTTTCAAACCTCACTTCAATGCAAAAATCAAAAAATGCTCTTGCAAACACAATTGCTTTTCTTGAATTCACAAAACTTCAAAACATAACAAATGCTTCCAACCCTACTCCAATGCTGAGGCATTCCATGAATAGGGTCCCTAAGACAGTTATCCTCTTCCTTGGGCTCTTCTTGGCTGCTTGTATCTCCAATTGAGCAACATTTGCAAATATTTTGCAAGAATTCCTAAAAATCCAAAACCTTATTTTCAGCTAGAACCTAATGATACCTATTCTATGGTCAAGATGACCTTCATCTGATAAAAAACTAACCAAAAATTCCATTAAGGATTACATCCAAATGAACTAAATTTGATTGCTTAGTTGTCCTAGACAGACCTTCTAAACAACCTATGGTGATATATGGGTGCTCTTGCACCAATATGGATTGGAATACATCTTCCATGCTAGTTTAGCCCCAAAAACTTTATTTGTCCACAAGATATTCATAATTCTAGGCCCCCATTGTTTCTTCCCTTTTTCCAAAACTTCTAAGGAAATGAGAGGTACTTTTTTATGCTCATTAATATTTCCTTTCCAAATAAAGGATCTTATATTTTTCTCAATTTCAAATATTATAGGTGAGGGAGCTTTGAGGATAGCCAGAAAATAATTTGGAATTGATGATAAAACTAATTTTATAAGAAGAATTCTCCATAATAATGATAACCACCTGACTCTCCACATTAGGATTCTTGACTTAAGTTTGTTAATTACCTTGTCCCAATACTAAGCATTATTTGAACCCTTGAAGAAAGGAATCACTAAGTACATGGAAACTTCCTCAAAACCCAAAAGCTTCACTATTTTCTTCTTCACTTCATTAGAAATATTTAATATATATATTTTGGATTTTGCTGCATTAATATTTTTCCTAGAGGCTAATGAATATTTTTCCAGGCCTTTTTAAAATTGTTTAGCTTCATACAATGTGGAATTACCAAAAAGAAGTGTGTCATGAACAAAAAGAGAGTTTGTGACTGAGATGTTAGAATTTGTTATCTTCACTCCATGCCATAGGCCCTGAATGTGCTTTAGATGAATGAATTTACTTAGGGCCTTTGCTATAATGATGAATAAAAAAGGTGATAGAAAATCTTCTTTCCTAACACCTTGTGTTGCACTAAAAAATCCTATAGGACTCCCATTGATAATTACTAAAAAATTTGTTGTAGATAAGGAAGACATTATCCACCTATGCCCTTGTGAGAAAAAGCCAAAATTTTCCAATATTTTATTAAGGAACTTCCAATCTACCTTGCCATAGGCTTTCATCATGTCTAGTTTTAGAATAAATGAGGGTAGCTTTGATGTAGTTATTGTGTGAAGTACTTAATGTGCAACAATCACCCCCTCATAAGTCTCCCTCCTTGGAACAAAACCTCCTTGCTCCTAAGAGATAATATTTGGTATGAGTGGTTACAATCTTAAATAGACTGCTTTAGTGAATATCTTGTAGATTGTGTTACATAATGAAATAGGCTTGTACTTTGCAAATGTTTTGGGAACTTTTACCTTTGGAAAAATTGTGATATTAGTTACATTAAAATTCCTAAAAATTGTCCCTATTCTCCTGGATTCTTCCAGTGCCCACAAGAGCTCATAACACAAAAAAGTCCCAACATTTTTGAAAAAAAGGGCTATGAATCCATTAGGACTAGGGGCCTTGTCTGGTGGGAATGAAAATACTATATGTTTTAGCTCCTCCATAGTGAAAGGTTTCATTAGAAAAGTATTATCTTCATTAATGCTAAGTTGAGGGATTGTTTCTAACAATCCATTTTCATCATTTATTCTTTTGACATCTATAATTTGGGAGCTGATGGAAGTTCCAAAAAAAACATGACTCCTTCCTTATTGATGTCTTCTTCCCTTGTGAGCCAATTTCTTGTGGAAAATTCTTGAATTACTTGAATTGATTTTGTTTCCTTCTTAATCTATATAGAAGCATGAAAAAACTTTTTATTACAATTTACCTCCTTTAAACATAATTCACAAGACTTTTTTCTCCAATAAACCTCTTCTTGTGCACATAACTCCTCCCATTCTTCTTGTAGTCTCTTCTATTTTTCATAAATAGTAGCATCTAATCCGTTTTGGATGATATTCTCACAAAATATTGTTAACTCTTTAAAAACTAAATCTTTCTGCTGAAAAATGTTCTAAAAAACTTGTTTGTTCCAATTTCTTATTTTTTGTTTCACATGCTTCAACTTTCTGCTAAGCTAGAACATCATGGTGCCTTGTTCATATGGAGTATTTATCCACCACTGCTTCAAAAGGTCCATGAACTGAGGGTGTCTGAACTACATACTTTGAAACTTGAAAGAAGATTTTTCTTTTGGAATGGTGATATTTGAGATGTTAAGACAAATTACATAGTGACCAGACCCAAAATATGGCAAGATTTTAGAATTTATATTGTGTGATGAGGTGAGCCAATTAGGTGAGACCAATAACCTATCCAATCTTTCAACTATCTGGAGAAAACCTTTCCTCTTATTGGTCTAGGTATATTTACCTTTAACCGCTACAAGATCTTTTAATGCATTAGCCAAGATAAACATGCTAAAATCTGGCATTGCCGTTGGTGGTGGGCTTATTCCTCCACTATTTTCTTGCAAAGAGGTTATTGCATTAAAATCCCCTACTATCACAACTTTCACATTGTCTAACAAACCAATTTTCCTTGTGATTTCATCCTAGAGATTCTTCTTATCTATAGTTAACTTAGGACCATAAACATTTAGAAGCCAAAAATGTAATTCAAACTTTGTCACCTCTACAAGCTACCAGTAGTTCTCATTTTTGCAAGTCTTCACTTTTACAGTCTTTGGGTTCCATAAAGTCACTAGGCCTCCAGATGCCTCTTGAGCTGGAGAATGCATTGAGGCCCATCTTTCCCATTTATGGATTGAAGATTCAAATACTTCTACTGAGTTATTTGTTTCTTATAGGAGAAAGATATCCACTCAAGAGTATCTATTTGTTGCTTGATGTGAGTGTGCTATTATTATTATTATTACTATTATTATTATTTATGTAAGGGTATTATTTACTATTGCTAAGTGTAAATATTAATTAGTTGTTATGTTAGTATGTGCATATCATTTTGTTCATTATTGTTGTTTGTTATGTTTATTATCATTATATTATTGTTTATTGATTTTAGAAAAATGACCACTTGATTATTTAATTGTAGTTTATTGAATAATGTTTATTTTATTGGGAAATGGAATTAAAAATTAATTAGTGTTTATTTGATTGAAAAGGAATTTGGAATTGGTATTTATTTATTAATTAATTATTTTTGAAACTCTTGTGCGAATGAAATCTCATTTCGGGTTTCCTTTTTAGTTGGGACTTGTGTGTTGAAATGTAAAAAAGGGGGGTGAAAGAGTTGTGAGTTTGTGACAAAGGAATTTTCTTCTGTGTGGATTGGAGGCAAGAAATTATGCATTTTTGGGAGTTTGAGAATGGAGAGAAAATGGAGATATTTTCAATGGTTTTGAAGTAATTTTTCAAATGTTTTTGGGAAAGTTTGAGTGGTTTTGAATTGAAATTTGGAAGAGAGTGAATTTTATTTCATTTATGGTTTGATGGGAATGGATTTTCTGCTAGATTGTGTGGAATTCTGATTTTTAATCGTGCTTTGGATTAGAGATTCTTGTTTCGAAAGTTTCTTCAATTTTCATCTTCTCGCATTGAAATTCTTCATGTTTTGAGGTAGGTTCTATACTTAAATATAATTTTTTGTTTTAAATTCATAGATATTTATATGGATGTTATAGAATGGGTTATTTTAATGTTTTGAAGTGTTTCTTTCAAGTGTTGAAATGCTGCTATATGTTGGGTTTCTCATTTTGATGTTTGACTGTAATTGGGTATTGTTGAAAAGAGGGTGTTTAAGGGATCCATTTGTTTGTTTCACATTTTGTGAATTTTTTAGTCATTTTTGGTTAATTTCATCCACATTTCTGAGTATTTGAGGGTCAAATATGAAATTGATTTTTGACAGATTTGGATTTTGAGTTGATTTGACTATTTATGGCTGACAAACTTTACTACTATGAAGAGGGATTTAGCTCAGTTCTAAAGGTTGTGAAGGAGGATATAGCTCTATCCCTTCATCTGTATTGTGTTGTACCATCTATTCTTGAATGTGTTTCCTATTTGTATGTTGATAATCCCTTCTTATTTTTAAAATCTTGTGTTGGGTTTTTGTATTGTGTAAGGATCAATTGTACCAAGGTTATGCATTACTGGTCCTAATTATGAACTACTCAAAAAGAGAAATTAAAGTTGGCTATCATGATATAAGATTACACAAATGATGTAATGTGCTTCATTGTATGTGTTGTGGTATAATGATCAGCTTTTTAATTTCATATCCATTTGTGTTATGTGTTGGGCCTTTAGAAGTATCTGAAAGTCTTTGTGAAAGTCCTTGTGATTTTTGGATGATTCTTGTTTTAGGT
The DNA here is from genome assembly GCA_007258455.2 of Sequoia sempervirens. Classification (NCBI taxonomy): domain Eukaryota; kingdom Viridiplantae; phylum Streptophyta; class Pinopsida; order Cupressales; family Cupressaceae; genus Sequoia; species Sequoia sempervirens. The sequence continues at coordinate 45,427 of VDFB02331774.1, read as the reverse complement.
AGTCTCCTTTGGATGTTTAGTGTCAACCACTTGTTGTTTCTATTGCTTTCTTGTGTGTGGGGCCTAGTTTTGTTTTCTAGCATGGCGGGAGTGAGCCTCAGGGTTCCACGTGGTAGGGTGGTATTTTCTAGCCATCCATTGGGGTTTAGGTGGTACAGTTTGTGTGCATCATGGAGAGTCTTTCCTTCCACATCATTCCAAAGCTAGTTTTATGGTGTAGATGATATTTCTAAGAAAATTTTGTCCAATATGTATTTTATATATATGTACCTCTCAGATGAATGAATCTTGTACATTGTAGCATTCTTTCATAGGAAATTTAAATGAATTGATGTAATCTTGAAGATGTATTTATTGTTGTTTATTATGTAAGGTAAAGGTTAACATAGGAATGTTGTATTTATGATGCATCTGAAATTAATCTAGTAGTAGATGTGATATATCTTTATGTACCTCTTTCATGGTTTTGATTAGGATTAGGTTCATAATCACATAGTGTTATATGAGGTTTAATTATAATTAAGTTATGTTATATGTAATTTGATGTATGAGATTTAATTTACATTCAAAGAATTGACTGGATGTGTTCTTAGTGTATCATATGTCTTTCTATAGGTTTAATTAGCGTTGATGTCTAGTAGTAGCGACGTTAGGGGACCATGGTGGATAGGTGTGTAAGTGGGCTATGATTAATGTTAGTTTTAGGTCATAATGTGATTATGATATGATGTTAATGTAATTATGTTATCCATATAAATTTTTTGAGTTGCATTAGTTAGTTTCACTTTAGTTTCTTTAAAAAAAAATTATTGGCATGATGTTTGAGGTATTTTGTGTTAATACACTAGGTCCCTTAGTGGGGCATTACATCTAGTATCAGAGCTAGTGTTGTAGCACTGGGATCTCTGGTTAATGTTGTCACCCATGTCTAGTTATAATAACTTTTCTTATGCATGTTTTCTTGGATGTCTGTTGGGTGGCTAGATGATCATATGGACCCTTGTGTTAGATACTATCAATGTATACCTTAAATTATTTCATACACATAGGTTGACCTAAGCCTACTTAGGAATTTGGGTAGAGGCATAATTTCAAGTTGTAGACAAAGTCTTCAACCCAAATGATTTTCATTGAATATGTGGGTAGAGGCATGATTTTCTCCATATGTGATAAGCGCATATCTAAGAAAAGAGAGATTAGAAGGGTTGTTGTGTTCATCATTGGCAGCGAAATTCAAATAATTGATAGTCAACAAAAGAGGCCCTACGTAGCTCTCACATAGTCCACACGATCCTCTCATAGTCCGTGCAACTATATGCAAGGGTTTTGAATAGTTTGGGGAGGCTGGGACTCATCTGAGACTAGTTTCTCAATTTGGAAAAGAGGGAGGGTGGAGTTAGGCATGGAAAATCAACAATTCAAATTGGAGGGCGCAGTTGACTAGACTTGGGTGTTTTCCTTTGCTAGCAGAGGTTGTGATACATAGCAGGCTGCCATACTTTGGTGGGTTGTGCTTTCCTAGCTCGAGATCTATGATTTGTTTGCATGAAAGTGAAGGTATCATATCTATACCATTGGGAGGCCATGTGAAATGCAACCTGAAATCAGCCATTTGAGTAGAGGTGAGACATTTGCATTAGGCATGATTTGTAGATCTAGTGTGGTTGTCGATGCATAGAAGCTACCTGCTATGTATTTGAAAAATTCCTACACCAACACAAGATCTTCAATGACTTCCATAAAGCCATGACTTGCCAAACTCTCCCATGCCTCTACAACATTCTTTCATGGTCAAAAAGTTCAACCTCCACTTGGTGATTCTCTTCAACGACTGCTTCTTTCATAGATTTGGCCAAACTCCCACGTGGTTTGGTGGTTTCGCTTGGTCTGCTCATTGGACTTAGTCAAGTCCACTTCAAATTTCTTTAACATTTTTTTGATATTATTTAGTAAATTTTTCTTCTAACATTTATTGTTACCCTTATAAAATTATTCTAAACTATTTGTGGTTAATATTAACCATCAAACATTTTCTTATACACAAAGCGGGTTTTTTTTACCATTGTTAAATGTTTTTAAAAGAACACTCATTTTGTTCTTTTGCAATGAGTTTTGAAAAAAGGAGGATCATATGGGGTTTGTAAAATTCTCTCTCTAGCTTTCTTTTAAATTTTTTTTTTCTCAATTTTGTAACGTTTATTGGTGTAAATTTGCAATAGAGTGAAATTATATTTTCAAACTCTATTCAATGATGGTGATTTCACATTGAATATAAAGTTCCTTTTTTCACCATCATTCTTGTATGTAAATATATGCACTAAAATAAAGTGCCAAAAAAAGGGGAAATCAAAAATATTAAAAATGGGGGTCATCTAATTTGGGGGGGTTCTTAATCTATTGATTTTCTATTGTCTTAAGGAATTAGCATGTTTGTAATCATGGGATATGAAACCCACTCTTCTATAATCAACCTAAAATTGAGAAACTATAATTCTTGGTGTGAAGGAATCCTAAAACATCTCAGGTTCCATAATATCATGCCATATTTGTATGGACTTATCCCTGAACCAGGTAAACAAACTCAGAAGGATAAATGGTTTAATATTCGTGATCATATTCATGGATTAATTGGTTTACATATTTCAGATGACTCTTTGTATGTCATCATGGATATTGAATGTCCACATGCATTATGGATCAAAATTTGGGAAATATATGGAGACTCCAATGTTTCTCCCTTCTTGCATGATCTTGCTATGATCACAACTCACATCCTACATCATGATTCAGATACAGAGTGTCTAGTTGACATAGAGGAAATCATCATTCCTCCACCTCCTCTTGTTGCTTCATTGAATTTTAGAGTCATTTCTCCAAGAGCTTCCAACACTTCTTTGCAATAGGATATTTTTCTTCCTAGCATTGTTGATTGGGATGCATATCAACCCGAAATTTCATGTATTTTTGTAGAGTCCTGCATTGCTAACATGGAAGCACACATTAAGGACATCAGTCTTCTTTTTTATGACAACTTCAATAAAGTTGCATCAGCCTTGTCTTCTTCAGATATGATTTCTCTTCCTTCACCTACATCAACTTCTATAGTGATAGTATTAGATTCTTATGGTTCCAATTATTCCCATACATCTATGGTTCTTGTGGCCCCTATTATAGAATCTTCTATGATACTTGATTCATTCCATCAATATTCATCACATGTCAGCATTGTCTTGGAGATTTCTGAGCAACATTTGAAGACATCATGGGAACCATCATCATCATTCTTTGATGAGCTTGAACTCTATTCAAAATCATACATACATCTTCTCACATGGGAAGATATCTTGCATCTTCAGTTGGTTTCATTTCTTCCCAAGGGAAGGAACATTGTGAAGCGTTCTTGGAACTACATATGCATCCTCTATTCATGCTATCCAACTTTAATGTAGTAGGACATGTATTATGGGGGGTCCCATAGACATTCTATCATTTTCTCTCTTATGGAGGAAATCATATATTGTACAGAGTGAAAGAAGTAGTACTTCTACATGTGTATAATTTTCATGCATATTTTCTCTCTTTTGGATGGTAGTTTTTTCCCACAAGGTTTTCTACTTTTCTCCATTTCATGTAAGATTATTTTGTACATGGGTACCTCACTAGGCTAGTAGTCGGGACACATTTTATCCATAACCACCTAAGTTATGCTTAAGGGGGGGTGTCATTGTATACCTTAAATGCTTGCATACACATAGGTTGACCTAAGCCTACTTAGGCATTTATTGTTGGATGACTCATTGACATAGACTAGATATTTTCTAGATTTTTACCTGATATTTTTCCCTCTAGATATTTTTCCTGATATTTTTTCGAGCTCTTGGATATTTCTCCTTTATAAGGAGACCCTTGACTGTCTAATAATATGAGGTTGAGTTTATGCATTCTATCTCCAATGTGCTTGTCAAATATCTCTGTCTCTCGGTTCTTTCAGATACCATGTTTTAATCTAAACACCCAACTTGATATGTTAGATAGATTATTAGATTCCTTATGTATTCTCTTGTTTTGTGTGATCTCTCGGATGCACAAAATAGTTGATTCTCCTTGTCTGGCCTTGATTCATTTCCATGAATTCTAGTTCCTTAAAAGTGCAAATTTAGTTTTGGAATGCATGTGTGGGTTCAAATTAATTATTGACAAATTTTCCATGTGTATTTATTTTGATTAAATAAAGGTGCATTAGGATAAGATGTTATTTTGTGTAATTCTAGGTTAGTTATGTGGTTCTATGCAAGTGGGAATGTTATTATTTTTTAAAAGAAAGTCTTGGCCTAAGTGTGTCATCCCTTCATGTGTTTTCCTGGTTGGTAGCAATGTCTACATCCATATGTGGTTGAATGCATTTTCATAATGGTGAGAATATGCTGCATGTAAAAGGGGTTGCTTGATTAGACTAAAGAAAATCATGTAGGTAGTTAATAAATGAATTATCGTTTAGTATTTTCATGATTGTTATAATATATGCAAGGTGGTGTAATGGAATCTTGATCATGTGTTTAGTTATGATTAGAATTGGAAAAACCTACCTATGGGTGGTAGTTAAGATTTGGGTAGAAAGTGTGACTTAATTTTCCTTCATATAGGTGCTTTATTTGGAAAGGGTGTGTTTGTAAGTTTCTTGCATTGAATTAAGTTATCTTGTTTCCTCTTTCTCTTAACCCACATATAGTTAATAAAGAGAATTAGTCTTAAACCACATTATAATAGAAAATCATTTAGGCCTTAAAATTGTATGCTTAAACCTTGATTGTGAATCAAAGAAATTATGTCTGAAATTACTTGAGTGACGGATCTTATGTTCTCCTAAAACTACACTCCTTACTTTTGGTTTATGCATAAAAGAGAGATTATGAATGAGACTAAGTGTATTTGGTGGGTATTTAATCTATGCATTTTGAAGTAAATTTATGTGACTAAAATTTGCATTACATGATGTGATATGTTTTTTATTGGAAAGGGCTACTTTTTTGGAATAAATAAGATGCTAGTGCATAGAATTAGGTTTCTATTTTGAGAAATTATGATGACTATATTGGTATTTGAAAATATTGTTTGGTATGTGTAGCTAAAACCTATGATGTAATATCTTTCTCTTTTCTTACTATTGTATAAATAGAAATTTTTTATGCATTGGATGTCTTGCATGTTGAATTGTTATGAGGGGGTAACATGTGAATTAATTAAGCTTAGGTATGGGATAGGGATGTTTGAGTAGGCATAATCACTATGTAAAGATTTAGTGTTACTTGTAATGGCTTGGGATAAAGTTTGATAGAATGTGGGATTGTGTTTTGGGAACAAATATGTGAATTCTTTTGTTCTATGAAAATTTGAATAACATGTGATGAAGTAAGAGTTGTTTTTGTTTAGGAAAGACCTACATGAAGTAGTAAGAGTTAAGTAGAGGATCATTATTTTTCTTTTGTGAATATGGAACTTTTGTATAATTTGTTGAACTCTGGATGCATGAATTTTGATGTGAAAGTATTAATGATTCTTGGATGCATTTAGAAATTCATGGTGCTTATGTAAAATTCTTATTGTGTGAAAGAAAAGTTAGTTTGCATATGCATATGTTATGAGGATAGAATGTTATACCAAATGAATAAAAGTGAATGTGAATTGTTAATTGGAGTTGTTAAGTGATCATGATGATCATAGCATGGACATTTAGCATCATGTGATATATGGAAAAGAGTAGAGTGAAAGAAAATTGGTAAAGGGTTATGGATAATAGGTAATGATATGATTTTGGAAATGGAATTACTTTGGTTATGGAAATAAATGTACTTATGGTAAATGATCCTTGAGTAGTAATGGAATTGAGGATGTAAATGTAACCCCCTGTAAATGTGAGAAACCAGTAACTGTGCATTAGTTGAGTGTTGTGAATACCCTGTACTTGGTTTTTGTGCCCATGGGATGGTGATACAGTGTATCCATCCATGGGGAATATGTTGTATTTTAGGTGTGGGATTGACCACATCATTATGTGTGCTTGTATGTTTGTTACTTGATTGAGGTCCAACCCACGTGTGGTTGAAATTTTTATATATAAGAGTAGCCAAAAGTTAGTTTCATAGATTCTCTTCTTTTGGTTCTCTTGTCTCTTAGTCCATGATGAGGTAGTATCAGCCACAAAGTTCCTTGGGTAGGGTGTGCAACATACACATATTATGGCATAGAGCAGTCTCAGCTTAACTGATCATGAGGAAAGTACTCACTACTTCCCCTTATGATGGATCAAGGTACTTGATCCATATGTGCTAGCCTAGTCCCCACAGTTTTGAGTTTAGTAGCATTGATTTGTTAGTATATGCCTAGTCATTCCTAGGGACATTGAGCTGGCATTCCCTAGCTGCCCATAGGGGAATTGAGCTAGCATTAGCGAGTCAACCTTAGTCATATGAGAGGTAAAGCTCGAGTAGCCCCATATTGATATACACATATATGCATTATATATATTGTATCTACACATGTTCCAACATGATGCTTGATGAATATGATGCCACACCCCACTGATGTTCTGACACAGTGCTGGTGATGATGTCGTGTTGCTGATGGTAGCGAGCTATTCTTGAGGACACAATTCCACATGCATAGAGACATGAAGGTGCACTATGAGATTGTGTTATGATAGCCTACTTGTGTGATGTAATGGGGCCTCGTACACTTGTAGAGGGATACTCATGTTTTCTTTCGATAGTGTTTGGGTCAATTAGCATATGGGTATGTCCTAGCCATGTCTACCTCTAGCTACAACAATTACTTGTGTGTGCCTTCTCCACGGGGTATTGCTATGTGGGGTGTGCTTTGTGCATGCCTACTTCCACGAAGCCACAAACACACTGCCATTCGGTATATGACTAGTACATGCCTTCTTCGACTGGCTTATGACCATGCCATACTAAGATGCAATGTGGGATGTGGCTAAGGTGTACATCCCATGTGGGAAGCCAAGGAGTGTGTGGGCCACTTGGCTAGTCCATGTCGTGTGATGACATGGCATAGGGTGTATTCAAGGAGTACACTCTGAGCCATGTGGATGATGTGCTCACTCCACACCACATCAAGGCTACTCCTATAGCCTAACATTGTTCCCTCCTTCCTTGTTTGGTGGCTAGTATCTAGTTATGCAATGTTGTATAGTGTAGTTTCAAAGATTGTGTATTTTCTTTATGGTATTGATGATTTTGTATTAACTTTGAAGGTCAAAATTTTGTTTATGTTTGATTTTGATGGTTTTTCCACACCTTGTGATCTTATTTGCATGTAGGCCTCCTAGTTAAATTTGATCTAGTGCTGAAATTACACACATTTCTTGCTTTATTTTTGAAATTGAATCTTTATTTTATATTTATTTATAACTCTAGTAGCTAAACTAGTTTATCCTTATTGTTTTCGATGTCGACCATGTGTCATATTGTGATTCCTCTGAGGTAGACTTGGTGAGTGTATCCAAGGAAGCAGATGTAGGGAACCCTGAGGATGGGGGTATGTGAGGTTGTTATACAGCTAGGACCCACTACCCACCTATGTGTGATGACTATCACTTGGAGGCTAACCACCTTATACAATAAGAGATAGGTCATTATTGTCTTGTTTGAATGTTCTCACCATGTGTGTGTGGCCTAACACCATCAAGCCACTAAGTGAGAGGTATGGATTAAATGTGAGATAGATATTGGCTCTTGGCTCATGGATTATGTATCATGGATTAGTATGTTGCTTCCCAGTTTCTAGATGGAACCTTGTGTAGCCTTGTGATGTGAATTTGTGTGTATGTGAAGAATGTATGTTAAATCATGAATATAGAACTTATGAAATGATAAATTATGTTTCCATGCTTCTAAAAAGGTGTAAAATCATGATCTTTTGTTGAATATGTTATGAGATATAGTGTTCTAAAATGAATAAAGTGGAATGTATTGTTTGTAAATGATGGCTATTTAATGAAAAATGTGTTCTTTGTGTGTATAATTATGTTGTGTTTTATGGAAGTGTAGCATTCTGATGTATTGACTACTTATCAGTGTATTAGATGAGGAATTGCAATTTAAGGGTAAAGAAAATGAAATGGTAATGCATTTGAAATTGAATACTTTTATATGTTTCTATTATGAGAAATTCTGCTAGTTAGGATTAAAAGGGTGTAATGTTTTCCTTGTCCTAAAAGAAAATAATGGGTGTTAATGCTAATATGTAATAATTTTGAGTGGTTTATGTACTATGGAATCTTTTTTGAAATGCATGTCTTGATTGTGTTATTATTGTAACATTGAAAACTAAAAGGATAGGTAATGTTTGAACTGGACTATATAAGTACATATCCTTGTGAGATGCATTATTTTCATAGGAAAAACTAGTCTATATTTTTTTGATGTAATGAATCATCTTTGATGTTGGTAATAGAAATTTGCAGTACTAATGTGTTATGTTTCCACCCTAGTTTGTGATTTCCAGGAGTAAGTCAAGTTTTAGGGGGGGAGGATGTAGTGCCCCTCCATTCTCACTTTGGATGTGCAGGTAGTTAGGCTAACGAACCTGAAGATGGAGGTAAAATAATAGGGATATTTAGGGTATGCATTAATTATGTTAGAGATTTGATGTTGTACATTGTGAACTTATGGACTATGTGTGTGTTTATACATGTTCGTTACTAGGATGCAAGCCATGGGCATATTTGTGCTATGGAAGTGCTTTGGTTATCTTTAGGATTTTCACATGATTCTGACATATTATTATCATGATGGTATGATATTATGATTTTGATTATGATTATATTTATTATCATGAAGACGTACTGACTTGTGTTCAAGTGTTGTAGTTGCAGATGGAACATGAGCTTTTATTAGTACTTTTGTGAGTATGATGCATATTGTTATGGTATTTTTATTATGCAGAGATTTATTTGGATAGTTAGGTGATGTAGTAGTATGTTGTTAGGATAATTGGAAAAGGAAAAATTGTACCTTTGGATGTATGGGGGACATATAGGAATAAGATACAATTGCTAGAGTTCCTTTCGTAGTGCTTAAACTATTATGAATATGTGCTCTAACTTGTATGCTTGAGTGAACAAGTACTAGGCTACATCTCCAACTGAATTAGTAGGTCTGAGCATGCCTCTAATCCCAATGATAGTTGAGGAGATAACATCTAGGCCCAAGTTATACCCTAACCCTAGCCATTGTCCCCAATTAGGGACAAATGATTTAGTGTGTGACCACCTTTTCAGGTTGTCATGGGACAATGCCTAATCTCCTATACCCTATTGTTGGAGTGTTACACTTGTGTGAATGTTTCTATTGGGTTATGTGACTTTGTGACTCCAATGTCTAGCTTTGAGTATGGATTCAGTTCAAATGGTGCTAAGTCCTTCAGTAAGTCAAGTTAGTTACTGTTGTGATCATTCTCATTATTTATGTTTTGATGTGAATGTCTCCTTTAAGTAAGAAGTTATTTTGTGTTTTATGCTTAGTCTCTGATTGTGATCTATTTAAGTTAAGCTAGCTTCTAGGTCAGATATGTTGATGGTAACTATAATTTTCACGTGTGTTAAAGTGTGATTTAATGTTATTATATCATTTATGTATATATATTGCTATGGTTATTCTTTGGTGTGTGTGAATATTGGTTATTGATATTATTATGATTATATGTGTGAAGGAGGTGATTTAATATTTTCATGGGTTTGCACCAATAAGGTATTATGTTAATGTGTGTAGACTATGTGCTATAATGTCACTATGTATGTTATTATTATTGGTGTGAGGGGATATTGGATTATTATTATTATTTATGTAAGGGTATTATTTACTATTACTAAGTGTTAATATTAATTAGTTGTTATGCTAGTATGTGCATATCATTATGTTCACTATTGTTTCTTGTTATGTTTATTATCATTATGAACTATTGTTTATTGATTTTTGAAAAATGACCATTTGATTATTTAATTGTGTTTTATTGAATAATGTTTACTTTATTGAGAAATGGAATTAAAAATTAATTAGTGTTTATTTGATTGAAAAGGAATTTGGAATTGGTATTTATTTATTAATTAATTATTTTTGAAACTCTTGTGGGAGTGACATCTCATTTCAAGTTTCCCTTTTAGCTAGGAGTTGTGTGTCAAAATGGAAAAAAGGGGGATGAAAGAGTTGTGATTTTGTGAAAAAGGATTTTTCTTCTATGTGGATTGGGGATGAGAAATTATTCATGTTTGAGGGTTTGAGAATGGAGAGGAAATGGAGAGATTTTACATGGTTTTGAAGTAATTTTTCAAAGGTTTTTGGGAAAGTTTGAGTGGTTTTGAATTGAAATTTAGAGGAGAGTGAATTTTATTTCAATTATGGTTTTAAGGGAATGGATTTGCTGCTAGATTGTGTGGAATTCTGATTTATGATCGTGCTTTGGTTTAGAGATTCGGGTTTGGACAACTTCTTCAATTTTCAGCTTCTTGCATTCAAATTTTTCATGGTTTGAGGTTGGTTCTATACAAGTAATTTTTAATTTTGTGTTTCAAATTCATATAGATTTATATGGATGTTATAGAATTGGTTATTTGAATATTTTGAAGTGTTTCTTTCAAGTGATGAAATGCTAATATATGTTGGGTTTCTCATTTTGATGTTTGACTGTAATTAGGTATGTCGAAAAGAGGGTTTTTAAGGAAGCTATTTGTTTGTTTTGCATTTTGTGAATTTTTGAGTCAATTTTGCCAATGTTTCTAATTAGTCAAGGGTCAAATCTAAAATCAATTTTTGATGTATTTGGATTTCGAGTTGATTTGAGTTTTTTTATGGCTCGTAGACTTGACTGCTATCAAGAGGGATTTAGCTCAGTTTCATAGATTGTATAGGATGATATAGCTCTATCCTTTGATTTGTATTGTGTTGTACCAGCTATGCTTGAATGTGTTTACTATATGTATGCTGATAATCCCTTCCTATTTGTAAAATCTTGTGTTGGGCTTTTGTACTTTGTAAGGATCAATTGTACCAAGGTTATGCATTGCCGGTCCTGACTATGAACTACTGAGAAAGAGAAATTAAAGTTGGTTATCATGTTATAAGATTGTGCAAATGATGTAATGTTGGACTAGATCTTTGTATGGAATGCCTACCCAGGATTCTTTGTTCTTTTGAATGGGTCCCCTGAAGGTTTTTCCATGCTTCTTGGGGGATTCGCCAAGGGGATCCCTTGTCCCCCTTTCTATTTATTATAATGACCAAGGCCCTTGGAAGATGCATCACCAGAGCTTGGAGTTTTGGTAGGGTGGAAGGGGTGAAAATCACTTGTGGAATGTCGACAATCACTCATCAATAGTTTGTTGATGATAATATGTTATTTGTTTGGGCTCATGTGTGAGAGGAAAGGTGCTTCAAGGAAATTTTGGAGAAATACTCCCTTTCCTTAGGCTAGGAGGTAAGTCTAGCTAAACTAAGGTTTTCCTCTTCAACACCCCCATGTGTAAGGAGGATCAGATTATAAGAATCCTAAAATTCAAGAGAGGGAAGCTACCATGTAAATACCATAGTCTCCCACTTGATAAGGGGGTACAATTAGGAAAATTATGGGAAAATGTGGTAAAAAAGGTGGAGGATACATTCACCTCATGTAAGTGTAGGTGGTTTTCTTAGGATGAATGCCTAACAAAACTAAAATATATGATTTTTTCCTTGCCATCATATATGCCATCTTGCCTCCCCATGCTCGCTAAGGACAAGCAATATTCTAAATAAGAAAATGAAGGATTTTTTTGGTGGGGAAACTGTGAGCATCAGGAATTTCCTTTGGTTAAGTGGGAGAAAGTGTGTGAAATAAAAGAAAGGGATGGGGTTGGTATGAAGAATCTCCTTTACCAAAAAAAAGAATTGGGTTCCAAAATAGTTCGGGTGCTACACACTATGAAAAATTCTAAGTGGGAAAAATATTTTAAAGTTGAAGCATCTAGATATAGAGGAGCACAACATTTTTTATTTCCAGGAAACTTCCCACGGGCTCTAGGATTTGGAATTTAATATGTAGTTGTAGGGAAGGGAGTTTGGAATTTCTAACTTGGGAAATTAGAGATGGAAGTGGTGCCTCCTTTTGGGAGGATTCATGGGAAGGTTTTCCCAAATTGTCTAGTTTGGGTGAGCTTGGGAATGTAAGGATTGTAACTAAGTAGGAATGAGGGGATACGGTAATAGACTACCTGTTGGTCATAATGGAAGATGGTCAGCCTAAGGTTGAGTGGAAGAGTGTTCAGGGTATAGGTCTAGATCCTAAGGAATTAGCTTTCTACGAAGGTGTGATGAAGGATCATAATATCTACTATAGGGTTGGCTCAGATATTCTAAGATGGGGAGCTACCCTGAATGGGGAATACAATGTGAAAGAAGGTTATAATAGGATTGTGGCTGGCACTAGAGAAAGTAGGTTCCCCAACAATCTATGTTGGAACAAGACGTGTTTTCCTAAGGCTGGGAATTTTACCTAGGTGACAGCCCAGAGACAAGTACTCACGGTGGATAGATTTTCCAACTTAGGTTTTTCTGGCCCATCCATGTGTTGCCTATGTAAGTGAAATGAAGAAATTGGTGACCCCCTTCTTCTTAATTGTCCCTACACTCAAATTTGTTGGTAGTGGTTGCTAACTAAGTTGAATTGGCAAGCTATTATGTCAAATAAACTTTTGGATGTTCTACTGAGCTAGCCATCTTTGCATAAATAGGCATTATCTAGATGTGTATGGATTGCTATCCCATCATTAATGATATGGGAAGTCTAGAAAGAAAGGAATAGGAACATTTTTTAGGAGAAATAATTGTCACCCCAATCACTACAAAACAAGATTAAGGCCTTCCTAGTTGAGCTAGTGAACTCTAGAGTGAGGGAGATCAACCCCAGGAAGAGTACGTTCACTAAATGTGATGCAAGGTTATGAAGGTGGCTCAAAAACTCTGGAAATGAGGAAGACCATACAATTGTCACCCCTAGAGTTAAGATGGTACAAGATCAATTTTTATGGTGCCTTGCACGACAACTCGAGAGAATCTTGGGTAGGTTGTATAGTTAGAGATTGGCATGGGAAGGTGGTAGGTTAGTTAGTTGAGCCTTTGCCAAAGGGGACAAATAATATGGTGGAAATGCAAGCAATGATCCTCAGATTGAAGTTGTGTCAGGATTTGAAACTAAAAAATTTAGCCACTGAAGGAGATTCATCACTGATAATCAACGGTCTTAGACTGCGAAAGGTGGTAAATTTGAAATTGGAGGCTAGACTGGAAGATGCTTTAAACCTAATGTATAGTTTTGAATTGGTTTCTATATCCCACATCCTCTGTGAAGGTAACATCAAAGTGGATCAGTTATCCAATCTACGAGCTGATGAGAAATCACTAAAAGAGTTGTTATAACAGGAAGACAAGGAACTCATGGGAGGTTGGGCAGGTGCCTTTCCATAGATTTCTTGTGGAAAGGTTGGGTTCTTGAAGAGAAAGTTGGAAATAATAGTTGGCATGTCGCACTACCAATCCGATGTGGTAGGGGGAAGTATTTTCATAGGGATTCCTTTTCAAAATGATGATTGAGCAAGTTGAGTTATTCGATGGTTGGCAATACGATGTTTTAATTAATGCATCTTATCTATTGTGCCATTTTTTCTAATGCTAAAAATGGCATTAAGAGGTAAATATATGGGCAATCAGAGAAGATATAGAGTGCCTCCTTGTTGGCATCTCATGACTCCTCATCATGTATGCTAGTCATCAGGTAGTAGGAGTACAAGAAAAATTGGGTGGCACACACACTTTTGCATAGTGTTGTAAGTGAAAAAATCTTTGACATATCAAGAACAATAAATAAATGGATGGGTGCATAGTTTCAACAAAGTTTGGCTTCATTTTCTTGGTTTACATTTTGTTTGTGGGTACGGCAGAAACATCCAAGCTAATAGTGGAGATTTATACATAGTTGCTTGTAAGCTTGGGTCTCGACACCCCTATCCATCTAGAATGTAAAGTTTAGTAGACTACTTTTAGGGTGACTATTGATCAACGATTAAAGAGGATAATGCTTAGGATAAATCATCATATGGTAGTGGTGGTCCGAAATGATACTAGGAAAGGGACATTTATTGAACTTGGAGACATTATGAGTTAACAACCACATTGTCTCTATGTTCTTGGCTTCTATGCTTGATGTTCACACACCAAAAGTGGAAGAAAAGGTGATATTTTATAAACTCTTCAAGAAAGAGCTTCTAGGTGGGTTGGATGAGACCTTGCATGCAACATTCCTAGGACATGGCATGCCTCAGCATTGTGATCTTCCACTGGTAAAGGTACCTGGTGAGGTTGTCAAAGTCTATCCACTGCTTCTGGAGCTAAAAGGAATGGCTCTGGTTAGGCACTGGAAAATAGCGACATATGGGGTGAGCTTCCTTGAGAAGAAGTTGATGCTCGAGCCTATGAATGACTTCGATTTGGTCCCTGAATTTGATCAATTTACAAAAAGGAATGGTTTTTAGGTGGTGGTTAGGAAATTTAGGGTTAGGAGTTTTTAGATATAATTAATATACTAGTTGTTGTCTTAGTTTTTTTGTTCATAATTAACATACTAAAATTATGTATGGCTCTGGCTGGGAGCTGAGTTTGATGTTTTCGTATCACTCGGTGCCGAATCATAGTCAAATGCTGGCTAGTTTGTATGATCTTTTTTTATGGGTGGCTGGTGTTTGGGTTTGGGACGATGACTAGAAGTGGATGGGTCCAAAATTTTTGCATTGGTTTTCTATGGTTCTTGCACTATAGATGATTTTAATTAATGCTTATAATTAATAGAATTTACCATATGTATCAAAATAATAATAATAATAATAACAACAATGACAACAACAACAATAATAATAAAGTAAACAATATAAATAATATAAAATAATTTTAAACTAAAATAAAATAAAACTTTTTTATGAAAAAACATATTAAATTAAAAAAATATTAAATAAAAAATAAAATGAAATAAATAAAAATAGATAAATCTTAAACAATTTTTAAGAAAATTAAAATAATTCTTAAATATAAAATAATTAAATAAATATAAAATAATTAAAATTTATTTTATTTTATTTTTTATTTACATTATTGAACCATAGATTTTTGTGGTTTAGGATGCTATGACTCTCTTGCTCAATTAGGGTTTTTCACCTAAAGGAGAGAGATAGACCCCGCACAAAATCTAGGTGGTTCACTCAAACTAATTTAAGTACAATGAAAATATGCCTAAATGCAATGACCTAAATGCAAGAAACTGATAAAATGGATTGATTATTTATACAAAACCTAAGAAATATGAAATGTTTGAAAACATAATGTGATATGAAGAAATGAACTAGAAACATAAGCAAATGAAAACATAACTTAATGAAATTGAATGGAGTGCACCTAGAGGTAGAATTATGATGCTGGAAGGTTTTGGAATGTCTTATA
The DNA here is from genome assembly GCA_007258455.2 of Sequoia sempervirens. NCBI lineage: Eukaryota > Viridiplantae > Streptophyta > Pinopsida > Cupressales > Cupressaceae > Sequoia > Sequoia sempervirens. The sequence goes on along the minus strand of VDFB02331774.1, from coordinate 29,891 downwards.
AATCACTATTGATGACCACTAGGACTCATTCACCACATATGGTAAATTAGATCTCCTTCTGGTAAATTCTGTTGAAATAGGTTTCAGGATGCCAGAAACTAAAAACCTCATAAAACACTTTCTCCATCCTGGCAGTGAGACTCATTCACCACTAATGGTAAATTAGTCCAGCTACAAAACTAAAATTGCAAAAAATGGGTTGAATGATGTCTCCAAGCTTGAATTAGGTCTTTGTTGACTTGACTAGCTTTGATGACTTGTTGACCACTTTTCAACGCCTATCTCTTTGACAAATCTATCTACAAGACCTGCAAACACACATGCAAAGAGGGGGAAAATGGTTAAGGGTTAGAGTATAGGGGCCTTGATAAAGAAATGAAATGAGAAAGGAATGATAAAAAAATAACATGCAAGTGTCATGAAATCACCAAACCCTTGTTGTTAATGTCTAAAGATATGTCAATGATTGCTCCAAGATGCTTGATAATTGCTTGATTGAATGATTAAGGATGCTAGGATACTTGAATTCTATTATGGATTGAATGCATGAATGAATGGAGGTTAAAATGGATAGAAAATCACATATTTATACACTTGTGCCCTAATTTCCCGAAAATACATCACAGGCTGATCTAAGGTCTTAATGAATAAAAACCTGAAAGAAATTTGAATTTATTTTGAATTTTGTGCCAAGAGGGACTCATTCGCCACCCATGGCGAATGGGTCCCACTCAAGGCAAGCAAGTGGGTGTCAAGGATTAAGTTGCATTTAATGTTGTTTGTCAAGTTTATATTAAAAAACACACTTAATTAAGGCCTATAAGTGCATAAAGGGGCCAAATAAAGCATAAGAAAGGTGTATTTGTTGATGAACATCCTTGAAAAGTGTGAAAGTTTGTTACCAGACTTTACAACACTTTAAAATAAGACTTGGTAAGGGATAAAAAGGGAATATTTAGATTAATTATAATAAGACGAGTCTATAAAAGTGTAGATATGTGTTACAACACTTCACAACACCTTCACAAGACATCATAAAGTCTTAATAATTTGAATATTCAAGACCGAATGTGAATGTATAAGTCACATTACAACATTAAATCTAAGCAGAATAAACCAAGCATCACAAGAAAAGACCTAAATGACCATGAAAATGTCCAAAGATCCATTTTTCTATGGTAAAATTAATTTATATAAATTCAAAAATGAGTGCAAAGTGAATGATAACAATTACAATAAAAAACAATTTTTAAATAAAAATAAAGTAAAATAATTCTTAAATAAAAACAATTATCAAATAAATAAAAAATAATTAAAATTTATTTTATTTTTTAAATTAATTGATAATTTTATTTAAAATTAATTACGCCCAAGACATGTCTTTATTTGAGCTTTGGGAGCTCAATTTTTTCTTCAACGGTTTAAATGCAGCAAGAGGGATTGGTTGAGAGTGTGGTCATTGTCAACCGTTGATTAGCATTCCCTCAAAGAAGTTTTCCGAATTGATTTTGTCTATGGACAATTAGAAACGCGGGAAAAAGGATGCAAGACCATCGGATAATATTTCCCGTTACATTGGCAATTGGTTTGCCACCTTGATACATTTACTGTCGATGCGAGTTGTCATAAATGCATTCATCAATATACTTCGATTTGAGTTTTTGTGTGTAAACTTATCATCTTTGTGTCATGGTGTTTCTCTCTCAATTGCTCTGAAGTGATACATTTCTTGCTTGTACTCCAGGGTTTTCCAATGTTTGTATTCAACTGCTTTAAAGGTATGTTAGTCGCCGTTTGCTATTATTTAACAAGTAGGTAATCCCTCTGCAAGAATAGTGGCTTTTTAATTTTGTGTGAGCTCATTGAATGTTATATACATTTTTTTTGTTTGAAGGTGTAATTTGATATATATACAAAGAAATTTTAGGTGCTCGTACTTCATATGTGACTGCTTGGACAGCATGGCATCAACTCTATCCTATGAATGAGATGACATGACATCAATTTCTGGTGTTTCCCTCTATGCTAGCTGGGTTTCCTTTGGTGCCTCCAACCAGGGTTTTAACACCTTAGGATTATGAGTTGTATGATGCGAAAAGGGTTCCATTCTAGGCGGCGATGACCCTACCCTGCCATTGTTCTTTATCTGTATATTTAAATCCTCATTATCTCCCCCTCTCGTGCACACCAAGCTCACCATCAACTAATACAAACCCTGAAAAAATCCCCATCCTTTGTTAAATACAAACCCTAATACTCAGAATCACAGATCCAACCATTACTAGTATCTCAACGAGTGAAAAAAATTGAGAGCATTTAAGCCACAAAAAATAAGTGATTAAAACTATGACTATTTAAGCCAATAAAAATAAGGTAAAATTCTTCATCTACGTGATGATTTACCAAGCAGTTGGTTGAAGACGAGTTTTGGATCTAGATATATGTACACATTATTCTGTTATATCTAACAAAAATAAAAATCCCTCACCCCAATTTAGCACGTTTGCTGTGCTTTCAACCCGTGGGGTCATTGGAGTATATTCATTGTATATATAACCAAAAAAAAACTGAGAAAAGCAACTTCTCACTAAATTTTTTGTTTACTAAGATCTTTGTGTCTCATAAATCTTCCAGATGAACTTATTTGTTCTTCGTCTTTCTCATGGCATGATTTACGATAGGGTTTGTAGGGTTTCAAATTTTTTGACACATACAAAGATAAAGTGTGTTGTGTTGTGTTGCTTATGAAGATGAGAACCTTTTACTTTAGCATTATTTTTTCCCCTTGCTACTCTAGTTTGTAAGTAATTATTTTTCTTGAACCAAATGATTCTAGATGTTTATTTTCCTTAAATGTAGTAAAAATAATTTATTTTATGCTTATAATGGAGGCTTCTTATAGTTTATATTACAAATCCTTGCGTACCCCTATTATTAATCACTAGAATTTGTGGTCAAAAATTTCTAGAAATCCAATTCCTTGATTTTTTCTCTCATTTTTTCTCGATTGAACGCTACTTGAAATAGAATGATGATGTTGCATTTATATATATTTCATTTGGAAATTTACTATTTCAAAATCTACAGAGATGATTGCCTTTGAATAGTTGTTACAGTAACATTCATGTTTGAATGCTAATTTTTTTCTTTTCCGTAGGGTATGGCTAAGTTCAATAGCCATTCTTTTAGAGATAAAGTTAAATGCATAAAAATACTTCCCTATAAATGCTCATTTTTTTCAATTCTTTGGCTAAGAAATGCACTTTTATGTTGGATCTTGCAATATTTATTGTTTAATGTTAAATAGCCCTCTGTTGACTGTGTGATTTCCAGCTCTTTACAGTCCATTTTATCACAACCGCTTCATTATAGTGTTTGCCTTAACACTGTTGTGTTGTTAGGTAGCCCACTTTAACATAACCACTTTATCATATTGCCGACCTTTGCTTGGAAAAATTTTCCTCTATTTGAGTTAAGAATATTTCTCCTTACATGGAACATTCATCAGAGGATTATTCTTTTACCATATGTCTTCGTACATAATGATTTATGTAGGGTTTATCCATCTGGATTATCCATCTCTTCTTGGGCTCTTTTGCTTCTTAGGTCAAACTAATTTTAGTATTAGTATTAGATTCAAATTTTTGACAAAAATAGTTGTTGAATCCATTTGAACATTATTATTTTTCTACTATAATTTGGTGAATGTTGTTTTAGTTTCTTTGCCTAGCTTATATACATACCTTCGCTTGATTCCAAACACTAAAATTTCTCGCAATTTACTATAGTGTGCTTTCCCAATTATATATTATTTGATTTTCAAATATATTTAGAGCACAAATTTGGAGTTTCTGGGTGGGGTTCAGATTATTATTGTCTACAGAGAAGGGCCCTTTATCCTTCCTTACAAATAATGTGGGGAAAAATTTATGGTTATAATTTACAACATAATCATATTTTATATAACTATGTGCTTGGATTTTAGAAGAGTAGCTTCCTCTGCAACACCCCTATCTAAGGTTATAAATGGCTTCCAATAATTGTACAACTTACACAAGATTCTTTTTAAATAGACACAAAAAAAGTCACAACTAAATCATGATTTGTCTAAAATTCAAACAATATTTCCCCCTATAAGACAATTGCAACATAGCTTATATGGGCTTCTATTTCCATATATTGCAATCACAATGTACATGAATTTTATCTAAGTTTGTATGAATCAATACTTAACACAAAAAAAATTGAATACGAATCAATTTTTTAGAGGGAACGAATTGAGAATATTTAAGGGAAAAATTTGACATTTATAGGGAAGTATTTTTATGTGTTTACTGCAATTAGAAAGGAAACTATGCTCCAAACTACCTTGCTTATCTTCTTCATCATTTTGGTTGGGAAGGTAGATTTAGAACATAATGGAAGGCTTGTAATGTTTAGAATCAACATGATCAATGTAATGTACATCACATAGTCAAAATTTATTGATGTCAGAGACTAAAAATATTAGTCAAAGTCAAAGATGCTTGCATAACAGTTGATTGGATTTTTACTTTTTAAGATATTTACATAGAAGTTAAAACTGAATTTTTATTATTTAAGATATATTGAAATCACAATTATTTCTTTAAGATAAAATATTTGTTCCCAAAATTCCATTGAATATATTAACATACCTTCTATAATGAAATCAATGCTAATCTCTCATGATATATATTGTAATTGAAAACTTCAAAATTAGCTACACATCCATAATTTATATTTCTTTCCATCAGCAAGGATGACTCTCTATGTTGCTTGATACATTTTTAATTTCTATATATGTTGTCATTTAAATCTCTACATTCTAATTCCTAACTAATTCTCTAAGAATATCATAAATTATGGACAACTTTTGAATTGTGGATTGACTTTGCTACTTGTTCAAATTCATCCAGGTTTTCAAGTGAAAGTGGATTTTCTCGAGGAAGAGGTGGGGTAGGTTTTGTAGAGGTCATTATATTCCAATTGAACTATTGTCTCAAGGAATTATGCCACAAATTGGAACCAAGAAATGAAAATTACTATCCACTCTTTCAAAGAATTTATTTATAACTATTTCTAAATGAGATCCCTTCAATTGATACAGGGTCAGCATATACCAATTGCCATAACCAATTTGTACACAATTTGGAATTGAATTTTGTTATTGTTAATAATATTATTCAATACTACTACTTTTTCCATTTCCTTTAATATACAAATATTAAGTATTCAAATCATTTACAACATGCAAAAAATGTTTTGTTGGATGTAAAATTCTCACTACACCACATTTATCCCTTTTCTACCTTCCACAAATCTTTGGTGTACCCATTGTTTTGCTAGTTTATATAAATTAAAAAACAAGTACAAAGCGAATGATAAAAATTACATTCCCCAATGCAAGTGCTTGTTAATGGCGTGTATAAGGTCCAGATACTTTAAGTCGGCGAAAAGCATATTTTTCTTCCTTTGTTCTATCTTATCAAAGAGAAAATTGTATCCAATCGTGGCATAGTGGAAACATCAAAGTGAGAGATTCTGTATTGTATTTTGATTTTGTAAATATTATTCTCTTTACCAGATGTGAATTTTGATTCTAGACGAAGTTGGATGAGAAAACAATGGATTTTTCATGATAATACTATTTATAAGATGGAAAATTTAGTTGGTGTGAATGCAAGGTATTTTTTTAAGTCAGTCAAGGAGAATTTATTGTTCTCAGTTGGTATGCCCCACTTTGTCTGTAGAAATACATAGCCACATTAATGTACACATTATTCAAAATACACCCTAGTCCTAAGAAATGGGTCTGTTTTTGAGAAAATGAAGAGTTTTCTCTATATTTGAATGCTTTTTAAAAACAACAATGTACATAAGTAGATTATATTCTTTGTGGAAACAATCCAAAGTTGTTGAAGACCGTTACTTGCATGATAAGGAACAACACTTTGAAGGCCATAACTGGAACACTAAACATTGTCTTTGAAAAGAAGTCCCGTTTCCATTTCCTTGATGTCATTGGCAGTCCTCTTCACTGCAAGGTCTTAAAAGCTGACATAGACATTTTGGAAATGGAGACCAATTTTCTTCACAGATTTCTCTTAATCCCGTTGAAAGCAGTTGGCATGTCCATTTCATTGCAGTGTATTCTATAAAGCCCGATTGACACATGTAGTAAAAATCTGTCATTCTTAAGCAGAGACTGTAAAAGGTTATTCTCCATGTTGTGTGTTACGTTGTAAATTTTGGAATTATGTGGTAAGAATTCCAATTAAATTCTAGCGCCGCCAAGGGCTGGACATAGCATATAATACAAAATTGCATGTGCAGCCCATCGTATCATCATTTTAACATTGGCTTGAGAATGACGGCGTTGATGGGACCTATAATAGGGGGAGGGTCCAATAGTGGTGCGGGTACCAATAGTTTTTATAGTACATGTACATTCAAAGCCCAATATTTTAAAAGTATGAAACTAGTAATTGTAAGAGAGGACCCAATAGTTGAACAAAATATGCCCATTACATTCAAAAAGCAACAGATCATATGATGGCCACATTGATGCACTAAAAAACATGACTTAATGCACCACTATTGGTCTAACTTTTTTGGGGGGTCTATTATAACCCCTCAACAAAAAGCATGTTGATGACACATTTTTTCTCGGAAACGAAATATTTGAATTTTCTGCATTCCTAGTCACTTAGGGATATATTTTTTAATGTCAATGTTGTATGTTCATTACTATGTCGACCCATAAAATTAGGGTGCCCCACTATTGGGTCCTCTCCCCTAGTCAGTAATTTTCATGTGTCAATCTTGTCAATTTTTGTTGATAGGACCCATGTTGAATGTTGAGCTAATATGGTGGGACCTACATTTCGACCTTACCATTTTTCATGATCTTAGTTTTGTTAAGAATTGAAAAAAGAGTTTTGCATGACAACCTCAACTTGACCAAATTGAATTTCCTTTAACCTTTTGTATCACTTGATAAGCAATTCATCCACAAATTTATGATGGCTTAACAATCTTGCTTGGGATTTTAAAAAATGGACATAACATATATATGAATTGTCGAGATAGATATTTTAATAATGACGACATAACTAGTTTATTTTAAATCTAGTAAGTAATTAGTTTTGAATCATTCATGGAGTTCCTCTTTCTAACCAAAGGCATTCCTAGGTAAGAGAGCTAGGCATGTTGAAATTCCCAAATTCTACATAGATTAGATGAATTATTACCATAGGTAATCTTTAAAGAAACTTGACTTACTCTTCTCAGAAAAATGTTGAGAAGCCATTTCATAAAATTGTGACACATTTTTCATGCTTTGTGTCCTCTTAAGACTCGCCTCTCCAAATATGATTGTATTATTGACAAATTAAATATGTGTAAAATAATCAAATATCTTAGAAATATAGAGACCTTATAAACTCCCATTAATATTTTCAATTTTGATAGCCTGTCAAAATGGTTTAACTATAATGAAGAAAAGGAAAGGAAAGGTAGGCTCTTTTTTCCTTAGTCATTAACTATGGTTTTGTTAATGTGAACCTTAAATCTGTAGTCTACTTTAAACAATGAACATAATTATCTTAGTTAGTCAATTCAAAGTAAGCAAACCTGAGATTCCTATGAAATACTTAACCATGCTAAGATATGCAAACTAAATAGAACAAAATCAACTAATTGCAAGCATATGAAAACATGATCAAACCCCTATCTCATAGTGGATTGGTGCTTCTTTGATGTGGAAAGAAGCCCTTTCCCAATCCTTGATATGCTCCTAGATGAAATGATGAAAAAGATGCAAGATGATGACCAAGATAAATGTGTATCAAGTTGCCTAAGATTGTGGAGTTGTGGAGGATTAAATCAATAGAAAGGGTCTCTATTTATAGAATAGAATGATAGAAAAATGCAAGATATGAAGAATGTGGGACAAAAGACAAACTAATGACAAGATGTCATTTGTCAAGATGTGATAGGATGATGGTTGTGCACATCTTGGTCAATGTACCAAAGAGGGGGAGATTTGAAATTCAAAAGATGGCTTGTTGGAGGGAGAAGAAAAGTCTTAAATGCCAAGTGGGGGACATGTAAGAGGGGAGTTAATGCTATGTTGGAAGGGACAAGCCATGTGGAAGGGAAAATTCAAATTGGAAGAATATTCCCTCAAAGATGCCATTTTGAATGAAAATGATGAATTAATAAATCAATTAAATTGATTTATGAGCACAAGTTGCAAAATCTAGAGAAAAGAGGATTAGGATTAGCATTAATCATGGTTTGATTAGTTTAAGTGAAGATTAGGTAATTTTGAATTTTGAGTTAGATACTTGGATTTATTTAAATCAAATGGGAGGAAATTGATGCATTAGTAATTTAATTAAATAAATTTGATTTATTTAATTAAATGAGGAACATTTGAAGATAATTAAATAAAATTGATTTATTTAACTTAAGGAGTATGACTCAAGATTTAATTAAACAAAAGATGATTTATTTAATTAAAAAGGGGAAATGATGATAACGGGATGATTAAGGACGACATGGAATTAGTGAATCCAGATTAGATGCATGATGTCAATTTTGCATGTCTACATTTTTCCCCTCTTTGAAGCAATGCACGTGCTACGTTGGTTCAAAGAATAAACTTTCTGCAATCAAAATTAAAAAAAAAAAAGATTTTTTCAAATGCCCCAGCAGAAAGTACACTCGTACATTGCCCCCTACAGAGATCAAACAAAAATATTCGATTTGAGGGTGGATCTTGCGACAGAGAGGTACAAGATGGACGTATGGATGGTTATGATGATGCAAATTAGATGGATGAGATGGATGATGTGATATGCTATGATTATGAGATTTATGTGTGCTAATGATTTGTGGATGCAGGATGGATGCATTGGTGATGATGATTAACTATCTCAGTATGATGTTAGCACATAAAAGAAGAAATAAGATGATGACGATTTTCTTATCAAGAATTGGGACTTTAAAAGGGCTACTTACCTTATGTTTGATAACACACATCGATACGATGCATCAAGGTATAAAGAACCAAGATGGTGTTGCATCTAGTGTGATGGACTTTGACTCAACAAACAGATAGGGGTATTCTTCTTCACACTTGACATACGAAAACCTTGCTAAGATGCACCTAACAAAGCAAGTATTCACCAAGTTATATTACAAGAATATCCAACAAGCACAGTAGACAAAAAGATAATGATCGATGCCCCATTTCTTTCGCTCTAAATTGCTTTGATTAGATATCATCGAGAGGTCATTGGAATGAGCACAATAAGATAAATCAAAAAGAACATATCAAGAACACAAACAAGTCAATGTTCTTCATACCTCTAGCCAAAGAGATTTTTTTTTTTTAGGATAAGAACCGAAATGATTGCCAAAAGATAATGCCAATTGTAGGAAGGATATATCCTAGGACATGTTAGTGGATGGCGGCACATTGTTTTGTTTATCCAAAATGTTTTTCCAATAGATAATGTCCATTGTAGGAAGGATACATCCTAGGACATGTTAGTGGATTGTGGCAAGTTGATAGGTTGAATTTGAAAAGGTTATTGATATAAGGTCGATTGACATGTTTGTGAATGATCAAGAGTTTTATTTTGCATTTAAAAGTTTGTTGTTTCAATTTTGAGTTTGTGTTTGAAGTTTGTTTTCGCTGATTGTTGTGCTTGTTTCTGTTTGTTTTGCCAAAGGGTGAGTGTGACGATTTGTTTATTATGGATGAGATTATTTCGGGTTAAATCGAAATAGGATGTATGGATTTTTTCAAATATTTGGATTTTTTTGAAATATTTTGAGGCTGTTTTTGGTATTTTCAAGATGTTGCAAATGTTTTGATTTTTTAATTTTCCAAATGTTTTTTGGTGTTTTCTGAGATTTTTGAATATTTTTGGATTTTGTGTTTTTTGAATCTTTTTGTGTTTTTGTTTCTTGGCGGCTGACCAAAGATGAGCCTTTCTTATGTTTAAGCTCAGAGACGATGTAGTTTGGATACCATGTTTTTGATGTTTTTTTTCTTTTTTTGACCTGTTTTTGGATTTTCTTGGTTTTTTGAAGGTTTTTTGGATTTTTTGCATGATTTTGACAATTTTGATATGGACATGATATTAGTGCTCTATTTTGAGATTTTTTTGAAAACCAAGCTAAGGTTGATTGATCAGATCGATGGATTAATGATGATAACATTGTTGAGGATACACAACAATGCAAGGATATAGTTAAGCAACACAAGGATTAAGATGGATATCCCAAGATGATGAAGGATTGATTGGATTTTGATGATGATAACATTGTTGAGGATCAAAATCAATGGAAGTATAGTGTTAGTCAACACAAGGACTAGGAGGGATATCCCGAGATGATAATGGATTGACTGGATTTGATTGATCATGATTTTGAAGCTTGGTTTGGAAAAAAATATATTTTGAATGATTTGATGTGATGTTGATGTGCAAATTAGATGTGACTGATATTGATTGTTTGGATTGATGTTCGATAAAAGATGAAGATTGATAAGGAATGTCTTCTCGTCAAAATATGCCATGGGCTAGTAATTTGGATTTTGGCTCACAAATGCCTGACCAAATTGATTTCATGTTTTCCAATGTTTGGATCACCACATAAGTTGGAGGATATAGATCAAGATTTATTCCTGAAGCAAGATGTAAATACCTGCCCCAGTGTCTAGTAATGTCTGGAATGCCATGGAAGGATACTTGGATAGATGTATGGATGGAGGGATAGGGTAAGAACACAAAGGGTGCCAAGGATTATCTTGTGATAAGATAAGGTATTCGAATAAATAATGCTCATTTGGATAATGGTTCATGGCATAGATAATGTTGCATAGGATAGTATCAATGAAAATGACTCATGTCAAGATGTTTACCATAAGCAAGTGTAAAGTGTACATCAAAGTTTGTCAAGATCAAGATAATTTGGACTATGGATGTAGATGGATGAAAATGGATTGGATAAATGGTTCATGGATGAATGGATTTATTGTGGATGAAATGGATGGAATGTCGGATTTATTATGGATGGGATGATATGCTTCCACCTGAATTGGCATACGTAGATGCTTGATTGTACACACGATGCATGTTTGCTAGGTTTTCATTATGGTAACTGTCCAAAGCGCCACCATAGTGGTTTTCACTAAAGGATGATTTTTTTCTTTATTGTTTTCAATACTTTTTTCTGATTTTTTTTTTTTGGATTTTTTATATTTTATATTTTTTCTGTATTTTTTGCAAGATTTGAAGTTCATGCTGAACCATTTGGTGGTGTCGATGTAGAATTTTCTATCACAATGTGTGATTGATATCCTACTTGAAGAAGCTACTTTTCCAAGATACATGCACTTGAATGCAACTTTTGAGATTCCTGATCTGATTTATTCATACTGAAGTTAACTCTAGCTCTGTATGCACATCGTAATAGAGTGCGTTTTGAATTCTTATGATGAAGGGTGGTTGCCAATACATGGTCAATGTGAGAATTATATATCATGTGTGGAGGCGTGGATGGAGTGTGTTTAGGGATAAAATATGGATTGGTTGATAGTTTGGAACCTTTGACTCTTCAAACTTGGGAAGATGAGCAATTATGGGTGGTTACAGAAGTGTGCATGGAATTAGGACCAACTTCTTGATATACTTTGTATGTTGATGGGAAGCTTTCTTTTTCCTTTGTGGAAATCTCGGATGAATACTTTTCTCTTTTTTATTTTTCCCCATAGTTTCTTTGACTAATGGAGTTTGATAGAGATAGTCTTTCTTTGTACTTTTTGGTATCCATTTGATTTTTCCATTATGCTTTCCAATTTCTTTTGCTTTGATAACATTCTTTGTACTTTGATTAAAATATTTCTTTTGATGTTGGTCCCAATTTGTGGATGGGGTGATGGGTGGATGAAGATTCATGATGTGGCCGGTTGTATTATTAGCATCAGTTTCATCATAAGGAATCTTCATGCCTCCTATGTTGATGTTTTCTTGAGACATAGTTGCCACAAGTATGGTGGTAGTAGCACATTCATGCTCTGATTCTTCATGTTCTGAGAACTCTTGTTTAGAATGAATTTTCTAATAAATGACCACTGCAGATGATGTTATTGGAATTTGTTGTTCTGTTGACTTTGGAATATCACATTTTGTTTGACATGTTTCCTTGAGTGGATAATGCTAGATATCTTCATACATGATGTCCTCAGTCTAAATTTGGGATATATCTGACCGTGATATTGAAAACTCAATTTGAATGTAGGAATCAATAACCTGCTCTTTTGTGTAATAATGTCAAGAGTAAAGGAATCTTGTTCTGAATGAAGATCATCTGCGTGTCCATCCAAAGAAAGAATCTCATGGGTAGATGAAGGAGTATGTGTTATGTGGATGTGATCATCATTTGTGACATTTTGTATAGATAGGATAGTTTCCATTAGATCATTGTAGTATCTTGGATATATGAGTTCTTGATCTTGAATAACTTCGAAATTCCTTTTGACATGCTTTGGATCAAGTTCTTGGCATGGGTCAGTTTCAAAAAATGGATTACTTACGAAGGATTCTTGGGAATCATCATTATTCATGGGAAGTGGCTCAATATCCTCTTGATCTTTGAGTGGACTTGGATCAAGTGTCGAGTTGAGGATTCCTTCAGTATTTGTAACCATGAGGTCAAAGGGGGTCAACATGTCTTGGAAAGGACCATTGCTAGACCTTGGTGAAATATTTTGATCATGCTTTGGAATAAATTCTTGAGATATGTCCTCTAACTCATAAGGTGATGTAGAGACATTTTCAATGTGATCATTGGTCAATGGATTGTAGATTATGTCAATAGGATCAAATAAGTCTAACACTCCTTGAAATAGATGAATAAAAAGTGGCTCTTGATGTATGGTGAGTTGGTCATCGGATGAGGTGGAAACATCTTTAATGTGCTCATTGATGGATAGGTTTTGATCAATGTTTTCAACAATTGTGGTGGGGAGATTGTCAATGCTATCACTAGTGGTTGAATCTTCATCATTGTCCCCAATAGTTGTTACCTTTCCATCAATGAAATCTTGGATGAAATTTTTGAGTCGAATGCAATTTGATGTTGTGTGTCCCTTTGTTTTATGAAAATCACAATGGTGCTCCTCATTAAACCTTGGTGGTTTAACTAGGGGTTCTTGATAGTTCCCATAGACAAGGAGCTTGATGATATTTTCTTGTACCAATTGTTGCAAGACTTATTTGATTGATCTCCCAAGTAGTGTGTATTTTTGTTTGTTACCTTGTGAGATTTTTACCTTAAATTGACCTTGTGATTATTGATTTTGAAGATGTGATGATTGATCTTGGTGCAATGAATCAACTAATTTGGAAAGTGAAGCAAGTTGATCTAGAAAAAATTGATCCCGATTTTAATTTTGACACCCTTGATATAGCTGATTTGGCTTTTGTTCAAGTAAATTTGGAATGTGTACTTGTGGTGTTTGTATGGGATCATGAACAAGTTGATTTTGGACACTGTTCTAATTTGGGATGATGCTTAGATTTGGCATTTGAACATTATTGTGGTTGGAAAACATATTTCCTTGATTTAGGTAACTTTTATTTTGCATGGTGTTACCTTGACTTGGATCAATACATGGAGCTGTTATCATCTTGTTTGGACTTTGAACAACATTTGTATGATTCGAAAACATATTTACCCCAAATTTTTCCAAGTGTGGATTTGAAACGTTCATGCTTGGTAAACTTGTACTTGGTATATTCACATTTGGCATGTATGGATTTGGTGGGATAATGTTGTTTTGTTTAAGACTCATGAATTGATTGTTTGGTTGATAGATTTGTATTTTATGACTTTGATATAAATTTATCATAGGGAAAGGTGTTCCAAAATTTAGATTGGGCATACTCACATTTGTTGTACCATTGAGGTTTGTAGTAGATAATGATCCTATGTACAGATTGTATAAATCTAAGATTTGATGATCAATCAACATTGTAAGGCTTTGATAGTTTGGTTGACTTATATCACTCATGATGTATGGAACAAGTTTATATTCTATTTTCTTCTTGTGTTTTGACCTTGTTGCAAAAGTGACCTCTAAGGTGTTTAGGACCAATGATGAGATGAAGGATGAAAGGGGTGAATGATATGGGTGTTGAACTTTTAGGAACTTTGGATCAATGCTATACTTTAGGATTTGATTTTGATTGGTTTGGTTTTGATTGGATAATGAGCTTGTAAACCCTAAGATGTTAGATGTGATATTTAGGATAAAATTGTTCAAAGGTGTGCTGATTTAACTAGAGGTATGAGAAAGGATGCATTCCCATACTCCTAACTAACAAGGTGATTTTGATTTTGATGATTTACCCAAGTCTAGAATGATGTTTCCAAAGCTCTAAAATTGTTTGTGGGATGGAGATGATAAATTTTTGGAATGGATGAAGTGTTTGATTTGATCCTAAATGAACCTAAGAAGGACTTGTTTACTAGACCAAGATATTAAAGAACATGCTTTTCCCTAAGAGTACTTCAAACCATAAGACAAGATAAACAAGCACATGTGTGGGGTCCAATTGATTTAATCTTGTTTAATGAATTACTTTTACCACAAACACACTTCTTGTTTTAGATTTCAAAATGAATGTCTATGTCTTAATTTATTTTCATCCCACAAAGTCCATTATGTGGAAATTGAGAAAATCAAGGCGATAATTCCCTAATGCTGACTTTAGGAAAAGAAAATTGAGATATGGATCCAAATACTTAGAAGCCTCTATGATAGGATCCCTAGGGAAAGCAATAGAACTTTAATTTTGTCAAAGATAGTTTCTCTTCTAAAGAGTTTGAAATTTAAATGATTTTTTTAATGTTTCTCTCAATGCTTTGGATCCAAGCACTATGTTTTCAAACTGGCTCACAAGCAATATAACATCCTAGTTCAATTGGTACATTTTTCTTGGTGGGCTTGCCTCATGCCCTTTGTAGTAGAAGAGATGATTTTACATGCAACCAAGGAAAAACTATAAAGGTATGTTAAGAATGAAGTCTTAACCTCTATATTTTAACCAAGATTAGACATGGCAAGTAAATTCTTGGAATCTAATTTCCAATGCACCAATTTGATAAACTCATTGGATGGACTGGTTGGTTACTATAAACAAGGTTCTTAATTACAACAAACCATGAACACTGGAACCAACACTCAATCGCTTGGACACTTAAGGCTCTTCAACCATTCCCATTCCACTTAAGGCATGGGATTAGGTGTAGTATATTGTTGGCATAGAATGATGTTAATTTCTCATGATTTCACACCCTTTGATATAGCCCACTAGTAAATTTGATTGCAAGAACTTGCCTATGAGTTTCCTGTTGTGTGGTGTGTCTCATTGTAATCCCTCTCTTAAAGGTGACTCAAAGTAATAAAATGCATTTTGAGTGTTTCTCTTACACCCAAGATTGCACGAAGTGCAAGGGGAGAGGATACGTACTCAAAATGCACCAAAGAAAAGATCACACAATTCAAGCACTTGCTTGTTTTAACCTCAAAGCAAAGATGAGTTCATTTTAAGCACCAAAAATCAAATGTGAAGTTTGTTTGCTCAATTTTAATCCAAAATCAAAGTCTAGTCAGTTTCTAATGTTCAATTTTAGCCCAACTTCAAAAAAATTGAAAGAAGGTGTCATGCCTAAAATTTTCGCAAGAAAAACCCAACAATTTTTTTTTTTTTTATAAAAACCATACATTATGCTAATTAACCACTCCTAGTATTTTAGGGGTACACTAACCATGATATACATTGGGCTAAAGGGGAGTTACTACAATTAGTCCTACAAACAATTTTAACTTTTATTAAGCGGCCATCAATTAATTGGTATGCAATTGATACAATATTGTTATCATCAAGTTAAAACAACAAGCAAGGATTACACTATCCTTTGACTTACCCATTAATATTACTATTATCCTCTTTATTGAATTTATGTCCATTATTCATTAGTTACTTGCTAATGGATTTATGATTAAACCTAGATATCAATTTTGTTATTAAAGCAATAATACGACCATAATTAAACTGATAATAATAAACATTAAAATTAAACACTATCTTTGTTAGACTTCATTAAATAGTAATATTGACAATAGATAATAGACTCAATCATGATCTGAAATCAAAATTATAGTAATAATGTTTAAACTCCACTACTATTAGTCATATTATTATCATTAAATAAAGCAATAATAATACTATTAACCCCAATATTAATACAATTATTATTTAAATTCCCAACCAATCCTTACTAAAATTATTTTCCACCCTTTCATCATTTAATGGAACATTAATTTAGTCAATAGTCCCAAATACTTTTTTTTTATAATATATCACCTCAAAATTTAAGTTATATAGGATATTTAGAATTCACAAGTTAATTACTAAATCTCCATTCTATTTTCTCATTAATTTAATTATTTAAAATTATACACCTGCTCTATCAAATAAATTTAAAAGCTATAAAATTAAGAAATAAGGATTATAAATAAATATATTTTAATTCTTTTACATAATCTCTATTTTATTTCCTCACAATTTAATTACTAAATATCCATTATGTTTACTCGTAAAGTTAATTACTAAATCTTTATTTCATTTACTTATAAAAATTACTAAATCTTTATTCTATTTACTAATAAGGTCAATTACAAAATCTTTATTTTATTTACCCATGAAGTTAATTACTAAACCTCCATTTTATTTACTCATATAAAATTAAGAAATAAATATAATTTAATTCTTTTACATATACATATTATCTTTGAAACCGGAATAGCACTATTTTATTCACTGTTTAATCTAATAACAATTATTGAAGTTGAATGAGAAACTATTGATGCTGGCCAAATATAATAGATTTACCATTTTACTCTCCTTATTAAATTCAAGAATATACGCATTATCATTTTTACCCAATAGTATTGATATTTATACCATACTGGTGTGCTTCAAGATAATGAAAATTATTGTAGAATACTTCCATTTTAATCAATAATATTGATATTTATACATATTGTGCTTCAAGAAAATGATATCGATTTTGGCACACGGTTTATTGAGTGAACTTAAATTATTGTTCCCAGTATAGCATTGCTGCTCACAGAGTTGTCTCCCCACTCAAGTAGTTGTTGATATTAATGCCAGTACATAAATTCAAATTGACTAGACATTTACTAATGAATTCAAGTCCAAGTTCATTAATATTGTATATATATTTTATTTTTTTTGTTTTCCTGACACCAAGATAGAAAGCTTGGAAAACACGGTTGCTACAAGCTATTTCATTCCTTCCCCAAGTCGACATGCCAACCATGCCTGCCTAGCAGAAATTAATTTTGCAACTGTCCCTTCCTAAAGCACTGAGCACTAAGTACATGAGAGGGTTAGGGAGGCAGAAGTAGGTTCTGAATACCAACAAAGCTTCTCCTACACGCTAACTTGAATCGCTTCCCAAGGTCAGAAACAGTGACCTGGTGTGATAGGAATTTAATTCTACCACACTTATTTAATTAATCTACCAAGAGTACATCTCACCACACCAATACTTATTCATTATTGCACCGATATTAATATCTAAAAATAATAATTGTAGATATTGAGATACTCTCTCTCTCTGACGTTAATACAAAAGCCTAAAGTACTTGGAGTTTAGATTCACCATAAAACTTGAACTAGACTTAATCCACAACTAACTAATAACAAAATATATCAATCCTTAATTGTAGTCTACTGCTACTGTTGATGATATGCCACTAAATCTTATATTATTCTCTTTTAGAAACATAAATGACCTTCTAATTTATTATCAGCTATTTGTTTAATCATTATTTGCAGGCAAGATACAACCAGTAGGCATGCTTTAACTCTTTACCATAGAGCCCAAGATGAAGCACTGCAGAGGGGGAGACTTCGGATATAACGATTTCCGCCTAAAGGCAAGATCAACAAGTTATACAAAAATCATCCACTCGAGTGGAAGCTGATCATTGTCTTTGTATTTTACGGGAATAGGGTTGATCATGTGGGGACCCCAAACGTTCTCTCTAACAGATGCTAGAAGCCAAGGAAATATGGCAACGAAATGATGAGCAGGAACATACCTATGATAGAATAGAAAGCTTATTCTAAATCAGTTTTCTTTGAGTAAGATTTGGGCTTCCCCCTCTTTTTCTTTTCCTCATATGGCACTCGAATTACACTAACTTTAAGCTGAGGCATGTAGGGTGAAATGGAGGACATTGTGGGTTGCTTCTCCTATTCTTTCTTTTTTTATCTAGGAAATTCTACTACCCTGTGCTCATAGTCAGTAATGAAACTTCCTCAAAGGGATGGTTTAGAGAATCGAATTGAAGCCCCCTCCCTTGTCATTGCCAGGACAAATAAATAACCATCTATAAATTTATTTATCTATTTACTTCCTATCTTGCTTGTTACAACTAGAACTTCAAAGAAGAACTATGCACACTCTCTCTCTCTTTTGTTTTTTTTTTTTCCCTTTTTGGTTATATTTTGTTTTAAAAAAATATATATTTTCTTTCACAAATACCTTCTCATTTTCCATAGAAATTAAATCAATCTCACTCGAATAGAGATAAGGATCAGTCCATATCAATCCATATATATATATTACTTTTATTGCTATAACTACTCATTGTTTTTACATTTGATTCAGCTATTTGCTACAGGTATGTTTATTCGGCTTTTTGCTAACTAAATTCTTCTTTTCCATTACAGAATGGTCTGCATTTCCCGATTGTCAAGTGGAGATTTAAGAGAAAATATATACATTTTAATTCCTATATTAACATTATATACTTTCATATTGATAAGGATAGGAGCGAATGAAATTTCATACAAGTGTGTTCAGTTTTCATTTAATATAAGAGTTTGAACAATATCTTGTTTATATATCATTTCATTGTTTCCATATGATTTGGAACGTAATCTTTTGATACATCTTCAATTTGCAACATAATTGAATATCCCTCTTGTGAGGTGTATTAACCTTTTGATTCCCTTTTTACAAAGAAAAGAACCACACTTATATTTATAATGTACAAATTAACTTCTCCAAAAGAGCTTGGAATGTTCATTCAAGTTTCAAAGAAACTACATATAAGTCTATATGGTGTTTCATTCAAATGTCTAAATGAAAACAACATTTTGTTTCAAACACTTCAAATTCACGGAGTATTTTTATTTTTAATTTTTCCTCATTACATCTACACATAACAATAAATGAACAACAAACCAATGGACAAGGGCTTTCTCTCCACCCTACCGTAATGGCATCATGGAGCCTCATGGGCTCTAGCCATACCCCCGAGCAAGGAAGTCTCTTAACTCCAAGATGATGAGTGGAGCCTTTTAAAACATTTACAAAGAAAAAGGAATAACATGGCATCTAATTTCATGCATCTAGTTCCTCTACTCTTTGTTTCAACCATAATCCATGCAACATATCACTTTGTTTCAACAAATAAACAAAGGGAAAAA
The DNA here is from genome assembly GCA_007258455.2 of Sequoia sempervirens. NCBI lineage: Eukaryota > Viridiplantae > Streptophyta > Pinopsida > Cupressales > Cupressaceae > Sequoia > Sequoia sempervirens. The sequence goes on along the minus strand of VDFB02331774.1, from coordinate 10,260 downwards.
AAAATGGAAATAAGGAAAAAAAAATTTATCTCTTTTCTTTATGGGAGGGGATTAAACTCTTCCTTTTTCTCTCCTCTCCAACCAAGCCAAATGAAGCATTGTCTTCTCCAAATGGAAGAGCTCCTCTCCTCTCTCATCTTCTCTCCAATCTCAAGTAGAATTCTCCAAAGGAGAAGTGGGTAATGCCCAGATCTTTCATCTTTCTGAGATATATAGGGATCCTCCAAACCTACACTCTTTCCTTCAAGTGCTCACACATGTGTGAGTCTTGTTCCAATTTCAAGAACTTTTGGGGAGTAGAAGGTTGAGAGTGACAAGTCACTCTTCCCAAGCCTCGACACTTTTTGAATTTGTCACATTCATGAATGTGGACTTTTGAGGGGTCTTTTCACACTCCAAGGACAAGTTCACATGTGTAAAAAGATTCCAAACCCATAGGTATAGGTCCTAGGGGTCTATTCTTGTTCAAAAACCAAGGAAATTGATTTAGTAATCCCTTTTTAAAACCCACACAAAAATCCATACGAATTTTGATCTTAACCAAGGGTTCCAACCCCAACCAAACTCACATCACATGTCCTACAATTGGATTCTACTCAATCACCCGGCCAATAATAAAACCTCAAACCCTTCTAAGTCAAATAGGGCTACACTTAGAACTTCCCAAAGATGTATTTGATTTGATTCCAACATTTATCTATCCTCCTATTTGCATATTTGATTCCTACACATTACCAAGGTCAGCATGATTAGATCATATATCTCTCAATATTATTAGCTAATCCAATTCACATAATTTTCACTCATGAACTATTTACTCATTGATACATCAAATGAACCTAATGATTCAATTTTCATTATAATCAAAGGAAATACACACTTACTCCAATACAAGAATATAGTCAATGAAATAGTCACTCCATCATTTTGTTTACCACCTTAGTAATTCATTTTAAACTCCAATAACATTAACGATGAACTATTTACCAAAATTTAATATGCCAAATAACCCAGCACTTTCAAGTTATATCCAACAATTCACATGTGCATCTATCATAATTAAATCAAGGTTAATGCCCATGAACCCTAAAAAGATTTTTATCATTCATTTCATCATAATTATCATCTAAATACTTGTTCGATTGAAATAAAATGGGGGATACAAAATGGGGTCTTACATTCATGATAGCATAAGCAAGAGTATTATCAAATAATCACACTATTTGTCATCCATAATACATCTTACCATCTATTTAGGATCAAATAAGACATATTAGGGATTTACTAATCACATGCAAGGTGGGGCCTTACACAAGGATTGATTTTAAACCCAAATTTAAAGTGTGTTGGCCTAAAACAGAAAAAAAAGGTAGCAAATGAATGTTGTAGGCTATTTCAATAAGTATTTAAAAATTCTTTTTCAAGTTTTATAAGCACTTCTCCAACTCAAATCTGATTACTGTTTGATTCTTATGTGAGAACAAACCAGTGTTGTTTCCTGATGCCAACCATTTTCTTAATGTTTTCCAAATGCTTGTCGGTGTTTTTCCTATGGAAGCATACTGACAATGATACATGGAAACAAAATAAGAATATTAATCTTGTAATAAAATAATTTTCGTTAGTTGTTATTTAAAGAAAACAGATCTGCTATAAATTCACAATCTTGTTTCGCTTAAGATCAATCAATAACCAACCGAAAGGTGAGCATATAATGAAAGTTATTTTGGAAGTAAAGATTATTCTACCACTTACCTTTAGTTAATGATTCATTCAAAGGATTTCCCTTACCTTTCACGATTACCAACTAGTCTTTGTTTATCAATGACCATTAATGACATCAAGAATAAACTACCTAATCACACTCGATTAATGCAGATTATGTACCATTTGAGCAAGCATCACGCCTTCACAGGTAAATAAAAATAAAATATAGCATTGATTGGAGGAATAAATTCACATCAGCACCGAATCATACCCACACAAGAAAGACAAATTAAATGAGATCTTCTACAGCTAGTAAACTCTTACGATCGAGATAGGAATTTGAAACCTTTGCTAGCTCATTCTCTGCCTATGCCATAAAGGGAGCTTTTGAATAGGGTAAGGACATCCACTAAGACATACATAATAAATATACTTTGTAAGATGTTGCAGATGTGAGCTACCCTAGTAAAAATGCAAGCTAAAACAGGGACGCATGGAAAAGGAAAATGAACAGTTTCACATAGTGCCTCTTAGAATTATAGCTCTGTAGCTATGGTTGTAGGTAAGAAGCAACATTAAATCAAAATTCACTTACATGAAAAACTTAATTTTCTCTCCTAACCATTTGTTTCGTACCATTGATATGAGTGTCCTAGCATGTAAGAAAGGTCTGGCAGGTAATAGAGTATGTATTGATGGGGCTCCTCTTCTAGAATGTAGAGGGGTATTTTTGATAAAAACAAGCACCATAGAGATAACCAAAACACATAAAACACTGCTAATTGGAACGCTGAAACTGGTGGACTGAGTAGCTTTTTCAGAAACTTTGGAACTAATGCAATTGTAGCGAATGAGTAGTTCCAAATTAATGTAGTTGGCAGATGAAACACTTGGTGAATGAAGGGATTTTTAGAATCATTCAAGCTACTGCAATTGGTCGGTGTAAAGTGCACAAAATGGGCTAGTTGAAAAGGCTTTAGAAGCTTTTAAGCTAATGCAACAATGAATGAATGGCCTTCAAGCAAGTGCAATTGGATGGTGTAAAGTTGTGCCCCTCCACTATTCAAGCATTTTCCTTACCATGATTGTAGGGTATGTGTAAAATGGATTTAATGTAAAGGTTCTAGACACTTTGGAAAGTAACATTTACTTATGCAAAATTTCTCCAAAACCAACGGTAGAAGGAATGAACGATTAACAACCATTGCCTTAATATGAAAGGGTTTGCATTGTTATGACTACCACATGGTAAAGAAGCCTCAATATGGCAGAACTAATTGCTTGAAGGTTCGCCCTTTCATAACCACCATTGCTAGTTTAATCAAAAGAAGTTCATTTGAAAGCAATGGAAATAAGAAAAGAAAGCACGACGAGTGAACTTAAAGGAAACTTTCAAGTGAATGCATTTGGTATGCCATAAATTTTATTTGAAAGCTCACCAAGGGCACTTCCCTATGGTTGATGATGTGTACCAACTCAATCGAAGTGAAAATCAACAGATGATTTAGTGTGCAAGAAAATCATGACATTAATCATATGAATATTAAGAAAATGTCAACTAATGTAGCCCCATTTGATGTGTGATCATTCTGAAAGGGCAGAGCATTTAAGTCTAGAAATACAAAATGGTCACCAATCGTATAGCAACAAAATACTTGAACCAAGAGTAAGTCTAAAATTGCTTCATACAAAGAACCAAGAAATATTAAAGGCTATAGTAGTGATTTAATGCAACTATTCAAAACAAATGAAATTACTTGTTGTTGTTGCCCACATCTTATTAGCTTTCTAAGATAATCATTAAGACATAGTCACACTCTCCTATGGTGTTATAAATATATTAAGAGAAAAGAAACACACTAGAGAAGCTCAATCTCGAAAACCATGAAGTCAAGTCATGCTGCAAATCATTCAGACCATCTAGTTTTGGCAAAGTCAAATGAGAACAATATTTAGCACATTATTAGCTACATCAAAATAGTTGGCAAATAAGAAAAGCAGAAAATCTTGTGAGAAGTCAATAGTGTACCAGTGCATCTCATTATTTATTGTCAACTAGAAATATCTTCCTGAAGATTTGATTTGGCACAAGATCTGATCTCAAAGGAATACCATGTCTTTGCAGCAATGGTGGAATTTACACAAGTTAAGGGAACAATGATAGCAGCATTAAAGAGTTGGAAATAAGCGCACAAAATTCTATTTTTTATTCTTTGTCACTATTGCTTCCATATACACAATAAAGACCTACAACCATTTATGGTAGTGTAGCAGCATTAAAGAGTTGAAAATAAGCGTAGGAAATTCAATTTTTTATTCTTTGTCAATACTGCTGCCCCAAGATGCGCTTACCCAAAAGACAACGTGTTTGTCTGTCATGGACTTCAAAGTGCTATAAAAAAGCAAAGTATACAACATGAAAAGAAGATGATACTACAAAAAGCACTTACACTTTTTTACCTTATGATTTGTTACATCGATGATGCATGGCTTAAATGTGTGAAAAGGATTCTAAAGAGCTGCACAATGGAGATACCCATAATGGAAATAATTTTGAAGAAGAGAAGAAGACTCTACAGAAATAACATTATTAACATTATTTCTATCAACGTGAAGATCGATAGCAAAGAATCTCTAGCGCCATACTTAATGCCTCTGAGGACGGTGGGTGCCAAAATGTGAACCTTAAATCTATAGTCTACTTTAAACAATGACCACAATTATCTTAGTTAGTCAATTCAAAATAAGAAAACCTAAGATTCCTATGAAATACTTAACCATGCTAAGATATGCAAACTAAATAGAACAAAAACAACTAATTGCAAGCATATGAAAACATGATCAAACCCCTATCTCATAGTGGATTGGTGCTTCTTTGATGTGGGAAGAATCCCTTTCCCAATCCTTGATATGCTTCTAGATGAAATGATGAAAAAGATGCAAGATGATGACCAAGATGAACTACAAGACGAATGTGTATCAAATTTCCTAAGATCGTGGAGTTGTGGAGGATTAAATCTATAGATAGGGTCTCTATTTATAGAATAGAATGATAGAAAAATGCAAGATATGAAGAATGTGGGACAAAAGAAAAACCAATGACAATATGCCATTTGTTAAGATGTGATAGGATGAAGGTTGTGCACATATTGGTCAATGTTCCAAAGAGGGGGAGATTTTAAATTCAAAAGATGGCTTGTTGGAGGGAGAAGAAAAGTCTTAAATGCGAAGTGGGGGACATGTAAGAGGGGAGTTAATGCTATGTTGGAAGGGACAAGTCATGTGGGAGGGAAAAATCAAATTGGAAGAATATTCCCTCAAAGATGCCATTTTGAATGTAACTAATGAATTAATAAATCAATTAAATTGATTTATGAGCACAAGCTGCAAAATCTAGAGAAAAGAGGATTAGGATTAGAATTAATCATGGTTCGATTAATTTAAGTGAAGATTAGTTGATTTTGAATTTTGACTTAGATACTTGGATTTATTTAAATCAAATGGGAGAAAAATGATGCATTAGTAATTTAAATAAATAAATTTGATTTATTTAATTAAATGAGGAACATTTGAAGATAATTAAATAAAATTGATTTACTTAATTTAAGGAGTAGGACTCGGGATATAATTAAACAAAAGATGATTTATTTAATTAAAAAGGGGAAATGATGATAATGGGATGATTAATGACGAAATAGAATTAGTGAATCTAGATTAGATGCATGATGTCAAATTTGCATGTCTATAGTTAAGAATTGAAAAAAAGTGTTGGATTATGACAACAATAAAATTAGAAATTAAGTGGAGTTTTTTCTTTGGAAAAAATAAATGAAATAAAGAATGGATGATAATCTTATCTTGGAAAAAGATAAATATTCAAAATCAATAAAAACAAAAGAAAACAAAGCAATAAAAACAAAACTAGTTTTTTCTATGTGTAACAAAGGTTGAAGATATTATTTATATTTTGTTGTCTTCAAGGATAAATTATTATTGTAATTAATAGTAATTGAAGAGAGCAACAACTATGTGAAAGTTGTAATCATTTTCTATGAGCAATAATAATACCGATACTTTTCCCCATGGATGTTTCCTTGGCATATTGTCAAGTTTTTACCACGTAAATATGTTTCTTCTCTATTGTTTTGTGATTCCATTTAGTTATCTTCTTTATTTCTTTGCATCTAACTTGTGTTGCAATTATTATTGGTTTTTTGGGTTTTATGTTTTTGTTTGCACAACAAGTGGTATCAGAGCAATTATTTTGCAACATCTATGTTATGATTTGGTGTTTATTTTGTAGCATTGGATGACAAAGGTTTCAAATGAAAGGTTCAAGGTGGAGAAATTCAATGGGAAGAATAATTTTGAGCTATGGAAGCTTAAGATGTGTGATTTGTTAGTGCAACAAGGATTGCACAAAGAATTAATTGGAAATTTAAAGAAACTTACAAATATGACTGATGAAGATTGGGAGGATCTTGATAGAAGAGCTCTGAGCACAATTCGGTTATGTTTAGCAGATGATTTTATTTTTAATATTGTTGGAGAGGATATGACTATATGCTTATGGAGTAAAATAGAGAGTCTTTATATGAAAAAGTCCTTGACAAATCAGATCTACTTGAAGAGGCAATTGTATAGTTTGCAAATGAAATAAGGTATAAAAATATTTGATCATTTAAATATTTTCAATACTCTTATATGTCAATTAGCTAGTATGTTTGTAAAAGTAAAAGATGAAGACAAGAAAGTTACGTTATTATGTTCATTGCCTAAATCTTGGAATCACTTAGTCACTTCTATTAGCTTTAGCACAACCGACACCCTTGAATTTTATTTTTTTGTGGGAGCTTTGTTTTCTGAAGAGGTGCGGAGGAAATCTAACATAGAAACATCCATAGCCAAAGCAATGGTGGTTAGAGGTTGATCCACGAAAAAAGGGGAAGATTTGAGAGGTACATCCAGATCTATGTCAAAAGACAGAAAGGGTAAGGGAAAATGTTGGTATTGCAATAAATTAGGACATCTCAAGAAAGAATGTTGGAAGAGGAAAGAAGATAATGATAAATCTAAAAAGGAAGCAAATCTAGTTGAGACAAGTTCAAGTACGGTTGATGAAGTTTTATCTATTTGTAATTCCTTATAGTATCATGAAGAACGTTTATTAGATTTTTGTGCTTCTAATTGCATGTTTCCACATAATAATTGGTTTTCTTCTTACCAAGCTATTTATGGTGGTGTTGTTCTTATGGGAAATCATGTTTCTTGTAAGACTATTGGGATTGGAAGCATTAAGATTAAGTTGTTTGATGGTGTTGTATGGACATTAACGGAGGTAAGACATGTTTCTAAACTTCAAAAGAATTTAATTTCCTTGGGAGTTTTGGATTCTGGAGGTTATAAATTTATAAGTCAAGGTGGATTACTGAAAGTGTCAAAGGGCATTTTGATGGTCATGAAGGCTACAAATGTGAGAAACCTTTCTAAGCTTGAAGGGAGTATGGTAATAAATGAAGTGAACGAGGTATCTAAGGAATAAAATGAATCTACTTGTTTATGGCATTAGTGAATGGGTGATATGAGAAAGAAAGGATTGAAGGTACTCTTAAACCACAAGTTACTTCCAAATCTAAAATCTTTGAATTTGAATTTATACAAGCATTATGTTTATGGGAAGAAATCTAGATAGAATTTTAAAGAAGGGATTCATACAAGTAAGCGTACTCTAGATTATATTCATTTAGATGTTTGGGGACCATCCCTTACAGTTTATTTTGGAGGATCATCATATTTTGTGACATTTATAAATGATTAATATAGAAAGGTGTGGGTCTATATTCTTAAAAGAAAATCTAATGTGTTAAATGTATTTAAGAAATTTAGAGTTTTGGTTGAAAAGAAAACTATAAGATCAATCAAGTGTTTAAAAATAGATAATGGAGGTGAGTTCACATATTTGGAGTTTGAAAATTATTGTAAGGAAGCTACGATCGAAAGGCATAAAACCACTATTCATACTCTTCAACAAAATGGTGTTGCTAAATGCGTGAATCTTCTATAGAGAGCAAGGAGAATGCTTAGTAATGGTAATTTTTAGCAAGAGTTATGGGTAGAAGCAGTCTCTACAGCTTGTTATTTGGTAAATCGATCACCATTAGTTGCAATAGATTGTAATATTCCTGAAGAGATATGGACATGTCATTCTTGTGATTATTCAAATCTATTTTTTTTTGGTTGTTATGCATATGCTCTTATTGCAAAATATCAATGTTGTAAATTAGATCCCAAATCTAAGAAATATATCTTTGTTGGTCATGGTGGCATAATTAAGGGATGTAGATTGTGGGATCCTATTACCCACAAAGTCATTATTAATAGAGGTGTAGTATTTGATGAATCTTCTCTCATAAAATTAGATATTGTAGAAGTTGATTTGAAATAGGAATAAGTACCTTAACATAAAAAAATTCAATTGGAAACTCATCCATCTACAAAAAATAGGGAGCAAGAAGAAGATTATGAAGAAGAAGATGGTGAGGATGTAGAAAATCTACAAGAAAATGTGGAAATTCCATAACTAGATCTAAGAAGATCTACACGGGTCAAAAATCCACCAAAAGGTATGATGATTATGTTTCATATATTTCTTTGATTTCAAATGATGGGGAACCTAGTTGTTATTAGGAATCAATGGATAGTGTTGAAAATGCTAGATGAAAAATAGAAATGAAAGAAGAAATGGATGCCTTGGAGATGAATAAAACATTGGACCTAGTAGAAATTCCAAAGGGTAGGAAAGTTGTTGGTTGCAAATGGGTCTTCAAATTGAAGAAGGGTGTTGATGATAAAGTTAAAAGGTACAAAGCAAGACTGGTAGCAAAAAGGTATTCTCAAAAGGAAGGTATTGATTTTCATGAAATTTTTTCACCAGTTGTTAAGCTAGTTTCTATTCAGGTTGTTTTAGCACTTGTTGCTTTATTTGATCTTGAATTGGAGCAATTAGATGTTAAAACAACATTTTTACATGGAGATTTGGATGAGGAGATATATATGGAACAACAAGAAGGCTTTTCTCAAGATCACAATAGGAAATTTGTTTGCAAACTCAAGAAATCATTGTATGCCTTGAAGTAGTCTCCTAGGTAATGGTGCAAGAAGTTTGATTCCTTCATAGTGAACCAAAACTTTATAAGAAGTGAGTATGACCATTTTGTTTACTTCAAAATTTTGAAAAATGGTTTATTCATTATCATGGTATTATATGTTGACAATATGCTTGTAGCAAGAAAAAGAATAGTTGAGATCAATGGGTTAAAGGATCAGATGGCTAGGACTTTTGATATGAAGGATCTAGGAGCAAAAAACAAATTTTGGGCATGGAAATACACAAAGAAAGGGAAGATGGTAAGCTTTGGTTATCACAATAGAAGTATGTGGAGAGGATCCTCATAAGATTCGATATGAAAATTGTGAAACCAATAAATATCCCTTTAGCTTCTCATTTTAAGATTTATTCAAGTTTATGTCCTAGTAATAAAGAAGAAAAGGATTATATGTCTCATGTATCGTATGCTAATGCAGTAGGAAGTTTAATGTATGTGATGGTATGTACAAGACTAGATTTTTCACATGCAGTTTTTGTTGTCAGTAGATTCATGGAAAATACAGGTAAAGAGCATTGGGCAGCAATGAAATGGGTGCTTTAGTATCTTAGAGGCATAAGTGATTATTGTATCACCTTTGATGGTAGTAGTGGTTTAGTTTGTGGTTATGTTGATTAAGATTTTGCAGGTGATTTGGACAAAAGGAGATCTACATTAGGTTATTTCTTTACTGTTGTGGGAGGACCTATTTTTTCTATGCCAAAGCTTCAAGAAATAGTTGTTTTATACAATACTGAGGCAGAGTATATGGCTATCTCACATGCTTGCAAAGAGGCAATTTTGTTGAAGGGTATTTTGGGCGAGTTTGGAAAAGTGCAAGATAGGGTGATTGTATTTTATGATAGTCACAATGCTATACATCTAACTAAAAATCCAACTTATCATAGTAGAACTAAGGATATTGCAATTAAATATCATTTTGCAAGATAGGTTATTGATGGAGGTGAAGTAGTGTTGCAACACAACAATCTACTGAGAGGGGGGTGAATTAGTAGATACTAAAATTTTAACCCTTTAATCTAAGACCCTTAGTGTGTAGATTGAAACATGAATTACAAAGTATAAAAAAGAACACAAGAAACATCACATAACACACAATATACATGTAAAATTCAAGATGGGAAAAACCACGGTGAGAAAGTGTTGCTAGGAGCTATTGTCCTAATCCAAACTCACAAGGAAGCCGTCCGTTACAACTTTTAAGGGAACCAACCCTAAGGAGACACCAATCCCCTAAAATGAGCACCAACTCAATTATATGATGACACCAACCTATCATATTTACAATATAAATGATTATTACAATTAGTTCATTAAGAACACAATTCAAAGTTACAACTTACTCTACAACTACTCAAGTTTTTTGTTGCTTCCATAACAACTTTCT
>VDFB02331773.1:0-49603 GCA_007258455.2 Sequoia sempervirens | reverse complement strand
CACAAAAATGGGTGGATAAAAAATGAAGAAAAATATCTAGGAAAGGAGAATAAATCTAAGAAGGTGAAAACAAAAATTAAAACTGAAAAAGCTATGAGTTATATAGGATAGGCTTGGCTATCTAACCTTGAAACTTTGGAAGATGCTCTAAAAAAAATCAAGCTAGAAGGGAGAACTGAGTTAAACAATCAATCCCCATCTCAGTTAAACCTAAAAAATATTCAAAAATTTGTGACATGTCTTTCGTGTGTGGTCACAATGCACCAATTTTAAGTAATGGGGTGAATGAGAAGTACCTATGAGTACATACCACCTCTAAATTCATGCTATTAGATTCTCACAGAGAGGAAGAACCCAACGAAATTCCTCTCTCAAATAATGATATACAATTTTTTAAGACCTTAAGTAAATAAGGATGTATGAATCTATTGATACAAATAAAATTATTTTTTGTATTTAAATGTGTTGAGCTTCGAAATGGAAGGAGTACAACTTTAAGTAATGATTATATTTAAGTATTTTGTGAGCAAGTCTCTTTTCATATCAAAACTTATAATCGATAACACCATGATGACTTATTAGGAGCATATTACCAAGAGCATATTTCTCATGAATGATGAGGGGAAGTTAATAAAAAAATAAAGAATAAAGAGGAACTAGTATGATGTGTTTAACCAATGAACTTGGTAGGGATATGAAGAAAATTACCCTGTCAAAGTTTGATGGAATAGTGCTAGGAGATGGGGCTGAAACATGACTCACTAACATGGAAAAGTACTTTAAAATCAAGAACTATTTAGAGATAACTAAAGCAACTTGGGAAGCCTACCGGTTGTCCAATGAAGCATCCACTTGGTGGATGATCAATAAGACATAACTGGAATTAAGTTCCCTCAGTCTCACATGGGATCAATTTGTGATCATTTTTAGAAAAAGGTGGTTACCTTAGTTATACTTTGATAAAAACATTGGCTAAATTTTAAAATCTAGATCAAGGAGGCATGTCAATAATATAATATTTGGAGAAATTCACCATATTGTTAGAGTATGTACCTTAATACCAACGTGACAAACAATTTTGTATAAGGAAATTCATCATGGGTTTGAACACTCAGATAGGAGGAGAAGTGCATATTCATGGTTCAACCATCATGGACCAGGTTTTTGAGAAGGAAATTAAGTAGGAGAAACAACTTAAATCTATTTTGGCCTATCAAGATAAGACTCAAAAGAAGTTTGGATGGACCAAATCATCACCATATTTTAAGAATAAGAATTCAAATTGAGATTCTAAACCTAAATCAAATGGAAAAGGATCTAGAAATAATAGAAACAAATTCCAAAATAGAAAAATAATTAAGGACTTCAAGAAGATATATATCACTAAGAATGATCATTCGACAAAGAATAAAGGACCTCCCAATGGGTGTTTCAACTATGAAGGTCATCATTATTCAAATTAATGCCCAAACAAAGGCCAAGGGAATCGGTTCTAAAACTTATCTTTGCCATCTCAATAGATAGTGTTCTAGCAAAGGATTCATGCAACTATGGATACTTGTCAAGAAGAATATCAAGTCACATCAATTGAGACTACATTTATTTTATTTGGAATACCAATTTCTATTCTTATAGACATAGGTGCTATTGAAAGTTTTATAACACCTAGAATGCTAAAAATAATTCCTAAGCGGGCTAGCTACATAGCTAACCCATGGCCTGTTGAATATGCAAACCAATCGAGAAATTAGGTAGAGAAATGTTTATTTGAAGTTGAAGTGAGATTACCTTCTTTTTCAGTAGAAGTTAACCTTTATTTAGCCCCTTTGGGGTCATATTATGTCAACTAAGGAATGAATTGGTTGTGGAATTATAGGGAAAAAGTAGATTATTTTGATAAAATAGTCAAATGCTTAGATGATTTAGGGAATCTTTTTTTAATCCAAGGAATCCATCATAGAGTTAAGATCATGAAAATATCAGCAATACAACTAAAGAGGGCTAAAAGAAAAGGGTGTTACTTAGTTGTAGTCAAAATGGATCGAGGAATTTAGAGAATTAAAAAATCTAGATCATCTATTCTTCTATGATTTCCAAAAGATATTTGAAGTTAAAATGGAACAAAATTAGAAATATAAAGAGTCATCAATTCAAGATTATCCTTTTCTCTACATGTTCCAAGATATTTTTCCTAATGAGCTGCTAGGATTGCAACCTAAGAGAGTCTACGAATTTTCAATTGACATTATTCTAGGCTCCAAACCTATATCTAAAGCAACCTACCACATGACAACAACAAATCTAATGGAATTAAAATCCCAATTATAATAATTTATACCAAAATGATTAATACAAACTAGTGTATCACCTTCGGGAGCACTTATGATTTTCATCAAGAAGGATGGAAAATTGTGCTTATGTATAGACTATTGCATGCTAAACAAAGCAATGATAAAGAACAAATATCTTTTACCTTGCATTGATGATCTTTTCGATAAAATGCATGGTACAACCATACTTTAAAAATTGACTTGAGATCTAGATACCATCAACTACGATTCAAAGATGAAGAAATTCATAAAAACAACTTTTATACAAGATATGGGCACTATGAGTTCACAGTCTTACCTTTTGGTTTGACTAATGCACCTACAACATTTATGAACATGATGAATAGTATCTTCAGGGATTTCTTATATAAGTTGATACTTGTTTTCGTAGATTATATTTTAATATATTTCAATAATGAAGAACATATGCAACATTTGAGATTTGTTTTACAACGGCTAAGAGAACCTAAGTTGTATGGAAAATTTTCAAAATGTACCTTATTCTAGAAATAAGTACAATATCTATGTCACATTTTCTTTGTTGAAGGAATTGCAGTAGATCCATAAAAAATAAAGTTATTTTAGAGTGATCTACACCTAAAAATATGCATGAAGTATGCAGTTTCATGGGTTTGGTTGATTATTATAAAAAGTTTGTTTTAAAATTTTCAAATATTGCTAACCCCATCACTTCACTCCAAAGAAAGGGAAAACAATTTGAATGGTCAAAAATTGTGAAGAGGCTTTTCACATTCTTAAATATAAACTAACTTCTGCCCAATTCTTGGAGTTCCAAACCTACAAGGTCATTTGTAGTCATCACTAATGCTTTAGGTGAAGGTTTGGGCGGTGTATTAATGCAAGGTGGATATGTGGTAGCATATGAGTCAAGGAAATTATGGCCATATGAGAAAAATTATGCTTCATATGATTTGGAGTTAGCTATAATAGTGCATACTCTCCATGTTTGGAGACATTACTTGTTGAAAAAGCTATTTGAGCCTAAATTAGGCAATCAAGGTCTCAAGTATATCTTCACTCAACCAAACCTCAATGCACATCAAATTCAATGGTTGGAGTTGTTAGATTATGATTTTAAATAAATTATATAAAAGGAAAGGAGAATCAAGTTGTCAATGCACTGAGTTGTAGAATGCATATTGCAACAATTGTCTCAATTTATTCAACTTTTTGAGATCAAGCAATAAGAAATTCCCTAAAATATAAATTCTACAAACAAGTCAAAATAGCACTTTCAAAAAATCCTCACAATACATTAGATATGAAAGGTGTCATTTCGAATCAAATGGATTAATGAGGTATAAAGGGAGAATGCATGTCCTAGATCAAGGTGGTTTAAGAAATATTATGTTAAAAGAAGCACATTATGCTCCATATTTCGATCGTCCAAGAGTAACAAAAGTGTTAGTGTATTTGAAACTGCTTTATTTTTGGAAAGGTATGGAATAGGATGTTGCAATATTTGTAGCTAGATGTTTAGAACTTTAGCGAGTTAAGGCTAATCATCAAATTCCAACATGATTTTTGTACCCTCACAATGTTCCCAAATAAAAATGGTAGGTTATTAATATAGAATTTTTTAGGGTTTACTTATATCAAGAAACTATCACGACATAATTCTTGTAGTTATAGATAAACTTAATTAGCTCATTTTATTCTAGTAAACCTCACTGATGGAGAATCTACCATAGCAAGAATGTGAAACGAAGGAAAATGGATGAGGATGTGGATAACCAAAATGGAGTGAAGATCTAGGAAACCCTCATATTTCCCTACTTTCATTAGGAAAAGAGATCTCCCAAAGGTAGGATTGACTTTCAACCCTTAGGTGAGTCAACCCTATTAGGGGATCTATTGTTTTCTTTATGGCATAAAATGACAAATATGACTAAAATGCACTTTTGGGGAATGAAAATAAAATACTTAATGAAATCAATTATGTAATGTAAAACTTGAAATGTAGATTTAAAGGATAACACAAGTAGAAACAACAACTTTTTGGTAGATTTGAGAAGGGTAAATAGTGTGCACCTGATCCAAAAATTGTGTCTTGCAATCTGAATCAGAACACATTCACCCTAGGGCGAATGGGTCCTAGTAGCCCTTTCTAAAACTTCAAAATTTGGATGTGTAGCTTTTTGTCTACTTATTTGTTCTCCTACATACATTTCTTGGTTTCACACAGTTTCAGTGTACTTGTCTTGGCTCTCCCTTTCTACTTTATGGGGGGATTTCTATTGTCAATGCTAATGCTTCCTTGGTTTTGTTTTTGGAGTGATCTATGTATCTAATTCTTGTTCCTACATGTACTAGGTGGATATAGTGGTTGCATTTCGGTGAGATGGAGCATTTACCATATGGAAATTCTTTGATTCCTTTTTTTGAAGGTGACCTATTATCCTTTAATTAGTGTTCTTCATACTATTAGTACCTATGAAATTTTTATCTTCTAGTTCCAAATGTATTGCCCTTGTTTTCCATCTGATTTGAGTAGTGTTGTTGTGGGAACTCATACATATTATTGTCTTCTTGATCCCAATCATCATCTATTTTAAAGCAGGTTCTTCATTTTAGCACTATATTAGTCATCTTTTGACAGTTGTCTATAACTTCTTCATGCTTCAACGATGTTCTACATGTTCCTCTTTTCTAGGACATTGCTTTGGTTGGAGGCTTCTTATTCCTTCACATTGGTTTGGATGCTTTTCAACCCTTCATTCATTTTCTCTCTTTTGGAGATGATTTTTTCCTATGTGGTTTGCTCCTTTTCTCCAATTGTGAGAAATTAGATTGTTTGTACCTAGGTACCTTATTAGGCCTTGTTTGTCGAGACCCACCATGCATTCTCTTTTTTAGGAGTTTTAGCTACTCCCTAAGTTCATCTTAAAGGGGGTGCTAGATTAATCATTCATTAGCTAATAATTAATTAATATTTAATTGATTATTAGTTTAATTCATTTCATACACTTAAGCTAAACTTAGTAGTTCTTTTTATGTTAACTAAGTGTTTTTTTATGTTAATTGAAGTGAGCTATTATTAGATCATTTTGGCTCATTCATGTGATGTTAACACTTGTCATGATCTAATACCTTTATCATTTAGGGTTGCTCATATATAGCACTCAACCCTCATTGTATTATCAATCTAGATATTCTGTAAGTATTTTCTTCTTGAGTAAATTTATTTATTTATTTATTTTTTTATATCTCTTGTGTGGAATGTGTCTTTTTTCATTGTTTGACCGTGTGTCTTGTGTTCATTTACAATTATAACAAATAAATATTATTATTCCTAGAGATTTTTGACCAATTTTATCAAAACTATGAATAAAAACATATGTAGCAAGAGTGGAAGGATCTGCATAAATACGAGGTAACAAGTCAACACCACAAATATTGAAACCTAATGTAGGATCAATGAAAGTGTGTTTGTTACTTATAGTATTAACAAAAATAATTATCATAATTGGATCATATTAACTTTGTATTTTAGGAGGATGAAGTTAATGCTAATAAAATATAATGTATGGAGTATCAAAACACATATATTTCATTAAAACATTCATAAAATTCATTCTAGTATAATATGGATTGTGGATATTTTGTAGAGCCCCCTAAAGCATGCCATGATAAATAGGTGAATTTTGAATATCCCAAATAGATATCTTAGGAGTAACACAAATTTTCTCGATAAGACCATAGTATCCTAGATATTTAGAAATAGGCGTAGAATTAGGTGGAAGAACGGGTGTAGGATAAGGAAGACATGTATGAATGATAACATTATGCTTGTTTCTTCTAGTATTATAATTGTGGGTTATTGAAGTACAATCATTTGTCATAGGCATGCTAGAATTAATACATTTAGCAATGTGCACATAATAACCCAGAGGTTGTGGTGTGCTAGGAACACCATTAATGGTTATTATTAGTTTTGGTTTAGTTTCCTCTACTCCATAAACATAGATTTTTGGTTTTTAAGTGCATTAGGAGCACCAAAAACAAAAAAATAATATTAATAAATTCAATAGAATCATTATAAGAATGAATGAAAGGAGATTTTAAATAATTTTGTGAAGGAATAGGAGAAGTATAAGTAGATGAAGATGAAATAGAAATAGAAGAAAAAGTATTTTTAGAATAATATTTTTGTTAAAAATCATGATAAAATTAATCTAACATATCAAAACCATATTTATAAAATATATTATCAAATCCATGAAAAATTTGGAGAAAGAGATCCAACATATTTGAATGTCATATATTCACAAAACCTATAATAGAAGAGAAAATGAAAAGAATGGAATATAATGAGTGAGTCAAGAGAAGTGGTGTTTCAAATAGAAATCGACTTCACCAAAATGTAGAAGAGGAAATTTGATATTGCATTTAAAAGATAACTACTTCATATAAACAAATTCCTATACTGCCTCAACAAAGAAAAATCTATATCTTAAGTACCAAAACAAGATATTTTATAGGATATAAATAAATAGATTATCTAAAATGAAATAAATAATTTCTTGTAGCTATAAACTATAAAATAAAAGGATAAAATGGAAATTTACAATAAAAAATTAGAAATAATAAAATCTATTTTAAACTGAAAATAGAAATAGTAATGTAAACGAACCTCACACCAAACCCAAAAGCTCACTATCTAGGATGCCAGCACATAGTGTGAACATCCTCGTGTAGTGTTGTCATCCTTTATCAATCATCCTAAGACTTTCCAAAATGTTCAGCCCAACCACCAAAGTTAGTTTTACCTGCACACAGAGACAAGAAAAATTGTTGGGGATATTTAGGGGTTTTCCATAGTAAAACCCCTGTTTCGGTCTTTCGAGCTCCATGAACAAAAAAAAAGGAAAATGAGAGATAAATGATTTCAAATCCTAGTTGCATTAAGGGAAAAAATAGGTAAAAAGATAATGTGCTTGATAATGGTGTTAACCTTGGTCTACGAGGAGAACCACCATTGCATGTAATTAAAAATGATAATGACAAATAAATATATTTTTGTATCAAAGAGATTATCTTGTAATGAATACATAAATAAAAAGAGAACAATGAGAATGTTACTGACAACCAAGGCTACTCCCAATGGATGTGGAAGAGAAGATAAAAGCATTTATTCGAGAATACTAATCTATTTTAGAAGAAGTAAATGATCACAAGAAGCTTTGAAAGATGGTTATGAGTATTTTGGAAAAGTTTCCTCAAGGGATGAGAATAGAGAGTTGTATTGCAAAAATATGAGTAAAATATTGTTGAAAATGGTAAAGAAGAGAGTTTGTTTGCTTGTACAAGAGGTAAGATGTATTACTTTCTTGTTCAGGTGTTATAACATGTGTCATAAACAAACCACATGGAAAGTACATTTAAATTTTAAAAAATTGTTGGATGTCAGTGTGTCACGCAAATGTATGTGTGTCAGGCTATTGTCCAAGAGAATTCTACTAAAATCATGTGTGCAAGTTAGTAACATTTTGTGTTATTTAAGTGAAAGATAAAATATTTCATATAGAAATATAAATATGTATCATTAAATCATATACTAAAGTGAGTTCAAAATGTAAATGTGAAATTGCACATATACTTTTTGACACTACACTAGGGTTATATAAACTTCACACCAATAGTTGGTTATGTGCAATGGAATAAATTGGACAAGATAAGTATATAATATGAAATACATTTCAAATACTTTATGATACTTGAAAATAATAAACTACTTTGACGGAGAAATCCAAATATCTCCATTATAATATAATAGATGGGGGACGACAAAAAATAACTTTTGGTGTCACCCTCAATGACAATATAATAGATGGGGGATGTTATGCATATAATACCATAAATGGAGATATTTTTGAAGACTACTATAACAAATTGTTATACCGCTATTCTACTAGTGGTAGAAAAACCACCTATTGATACTACTTATCTAAAGTGAAACATCATAGGTGACTCTCAAAGAAATTACTATTAAGCTTAGTTTTCCCATATAACTTGGAATGGTATGAAGAGTTGTAAGCCAATTGAGTACCCAAAAAAGATAATATTTTATACAAAATTACTAGTAAATAAATGGTCTCAATCACTGGCAATAACCCTTGGGGTACCATGTAACTTTTGTATATTCTCAAAAAATATTTTTCCACTATACTTGTACAAGGATGGGATCATACAATAATATGGGAATATTTCATGAGGTTATCCACTAATTCCATGATGAAACTATTACCTTCATATCTAGGAAGGCCTGTGATGAAATTCATGGAGACACATTGTCACCATAAGCTAGGAATAACCAAAGGCTACTAGGTGCCTTCACCATCTCACATTTATTTATATTTTACTTACCAAACATTCTAATAAAAAATTGAATACCACCGTTAATCCCTTACAAAAATAAATCATTCTTAATACAATTATACCTCTTCAAAAATCATAAGTGACCCCTAATTGGAGAACCACTAAGATTCTAGAGAATCATATATTTCAGAGTGGAATTCTTGCATAGGTACAACCTCTTTTTGTACCACAAAGACTCTTCCTTCAAAACAAATATGAAGTGCTCAGATCATTTTGCAACTATTGAATGAGATTCTTTGTAGAAACATATTTCTACCACTCTAAATTGGATTATTCAGCACAATATGCTTGTAATATTAAAAGGACACACAATAATGCCTCATCCTTCCTATCATTCCTAGATAGTGCATCAACCACTACATTATCCTTTATTTTCTCATAGTCAATCTCAAATTCATAACCCAACACCTTAGTGACCCATTCTTTTCATTATTTAGAGAATAGCACTATTTCTCTAGAAAATATTTTAGGATATCATAATTTGTCCTAATTTTGAAGTTTCTACCCATTAGATGTGGCCTCCACTATTTTAGTACATGAATAATATCTAGAACTTCCTTCTCATAAATGGGTTTCAGTTGATTCTCATCCTTCACTTGATGATTTTCAAAAGTGTTTGTCTTACCTTCTTGCATGAGAACTACTCATATACCATTTTTTGAAGCGTCACACTCCACAATAAAATCCTTGGTGAATTCTAGAGTAGGTATAAATAGACTTGTACACATAGCCTCCTTAAATCTCTAAAATTCTTTATTAGCTAAACCATTCCTCTAAAAATCATCATTTTTCAATAGAAGTATGATGGTTGCTACTATGTGGTCATATTTCTTAACAAATATTCTATAGTATCCAATAAGTCCTAGGAAACCCCTCAAGTTCTTAAGGATTTTGAGAATCATCCACTCCATCATATCCTTGATTTTATTTGGATAAAGTTGTACTCCATGAGAAACGATGTGACCCATGCACTCCACCTCTTTGTGATAATAGACACACTTGGAAGGTTTAACATAAATTTGATGTTGTTGGAGAATTTGTAATGTCTAATATACATGATGGAAATGGTATTTCCATGTCTTGATATAAATCAATATATCATTAAATAACACTAATACAAACTTCCTCAAAAATGGTTTAAAGATGGAATCCATTTAACATTGAAATGCAGGATCATTAGTAAAACCAAATGACAACACAAGAAACTCATAATGACCCTCATGAGTCCTAAATTTCATCTTTGGAATATCTTCTTCCTTAATTTAAATTTGATGATAACCTAATCTAAGATCAATTTTTTATAAAAATATAGCTTTGTTTAGTTCATCTAGTAAATTATCAATGATTGAAATATGAAACTTATATTGATAGTGTACTTGTTGAGTTCTCTATAGTCTTGACACATGCACAAAGTTCCATAATTCTTATGTACCATCACCATTAGAGAGGATTAGTCACTCTAGATATGGTGGATAATTCTTTTATCTAGCATCTCCTAAACTATCTTCTCAATATCATATTTTTGTACATAGGGGTGCCTATAGCACTTGAAGTTGGGTGGTTGGCTCCCTAGTACTAGATAAATGGCATGATCATGATCCCTTTTAAGAGGTCATCCTTTTGGAATCTCTCCAAAAACTATTAAATTCTTATTTACAATTCATTATAGATATGATGGTGTAGAAGCCTATGAGTGATATGCCACAAACCCATCTACCCCCTTGTTAAACATTTTTTCTCATTTTTTGAGAGCTTACCATATATGGAGACTTTTGCATGGATAATTTTCATGAAACATGTTGGTTCTATTGTTCTTCATTCTAATTTAAAGCACATGAATAGGTCCTATAAATTCATCTCAATTTTCTATAATGTAATAAGCCACTATACTACCACAACAATATTTATTACATCTATGGAGATAGCAAACATGGGGCAATCAAGATGGTAATCCCCATAGATAACTTAATGATTTTGGAATTTCCTTGTACAACTAACAATACCCCCATCTACAATTAGTATCTAAAATTTTGGATATATATATATATAGATGAGAAGCCAAATTTTCATTAATGAATTTATGATTGCTTCCTAATTCTATCAACATTGTTACTCTCTCTTTCTTCAAGAAACCCACTACCTTGAGATTATATATTGTTCTAATTACAAAAAGAACATGATAAGAAATTATTGGTGTGTCATCTCTCAATTCCTTGTCTCATTGTCACCCTCCAAAATATTGGTTCTTCCTCACCCAACCTTTCAATGTAAAACAATTTATTTTCAATACATTTATGTCCTCGACTTATTTGCTATCATGGTTAAAATATAACACATTTTATTTCTTCTCTTCAATTCGTTGTGGGGTCAGTCTAATTGGTTGAGGAAGTGACTATGTAGGAGTGTTTCTATCTCTTATTTTTGCATAACCTTTCTTTCTATTGACCACAAATTTTCCCTCTACTTGTATTAATACCTCATATTTTATGTGATCCTTTAAACCACCTACGAATAATTCCTCATTTTTTTCCTCTACAACATTCCCCATTCTTAAAGACAAAGTTTAGAATTGAAAAGCATAATCTTAACCATACATAGATTATTTAATTTGATAATTTGGCCAAAGTGGCTATCCATAATATTATGACCATAAGGTGTAGTGAGTTCCTCTTGGAAAATAGACCATGTGATAACACATTCATTTTTTTCTTCACGTATCCAAATATTACCAAATAAATTGGTTAGAATCCAAGTATAAGGATTCCATTGCAATATTTTATTAAAAAAAGGACAAGATGAAAATCAAAGAATTTCTCTATTTGGAAAAGCTTGTTGGTTGGATTCTTACCATTGAACTTATGCACACCCATCTTTGGTTTTAAATGCCTAGACATAGAAATAATTGGGTGATGATCCATTTTGAGATCTAATTCAAACCCAAAAAAACCATTCTCCTTAGGAGACTCGTCTTCTTCCCAAGTCTTGTTATGTGAATCAATATGTTTGGAATCTTTAGAAGTTTGGATAGAAAATATTTTTTAATCATTCCTTTGATGTAACTTATATTAGCTACCCCTTAAATTTTCTCTACCACTATTGATAATATTTCATCATTAATCTTGT
Source organism: Sequoia sempervirens (assembly GCA_007258455.2). Taxonomy (NCBI): domain Eukaryota; kingdom Viridiplantae; phylum Streptophyta; class Pinopsida; order Cupressales; family Cupressaceae; genus Sequoia; species Sequoia sempervirens. The sequence continues at coordinate 37,751 of VDFB02331773.1, read as the reverse complement.
TCCTTTCCTCAAATTTGCTCCCTTATAGATTTATCATCTCTAGGACCAATCTTCTCAATTTTTATATCGTAATTTCCTAGAGATCTTTTAGGGGTGATAAAATTGTTTTTGCCTCTTATTTTAGTCCCTCCCATAATGACACTAAAATAGTTTAATAATAGCTTACTTGAAACAAATAAACTAATATTAGATTTTTATTGTAACTCACTTGCCCCTAGATATCACCTCTCAAAAAAATCTACAAAAAAACACAAATTTGTAGCCTTGACAAGGACTTTGGTGGAAACCCTAACTTTATAATAAATTCCTCACATATTCTCCAAATGACCTTAAATCTAGACTATAGTAGCTTCGATATGTAATCGACCAACCCCTCAAATATTTTTAAAAAACTCATTATTTGCAGCCTTGGTACTGAATTTAATGAAAGCCCTAATTTTTTAATAACTCATCCAAATCTACTCCAAACGATATCAAATCTAATACTAGATTAAATATGAGTTTGAAAAACACTTTAAAATTTGGGAATTTTTTTCCAAATTGAGAGATAAATATGCTTCCTAATTTGACCACTTCATCTAAAAAAATAGTTTTATTCTTTCCTTCAAAGTGTCAACATCATGATTTGATACCATTTGTAATGTAATAAATTACACAAGAGAATATTATAATTAGAAATACGATGCAAAAACTTGAGAATAATGAAAAAAAAAAAGATCGATTTGATGGGGAAAACCTCCAAATACCTCTAATAAGAACACAATTCATAATATGATGACGATAACTAACCACTAGCTTCTATATATACCTAATTATACCATGCCCACCCCCTAGGATGACTTAGATACTTAAATATAACTCCTAAGATTACCTAATGAACTATATAAGACTAAATTGTTAATCACACAACTTAATTTAGAGTTAATGTAGCCATAATCTTACTACTCATAACTCTATGTACATTATAGGATTAAAGACATATCACTCTGTCTCCTTTCAAATTTTGCAATAATGGAAAGTTAATGTATCATGGCATTCTTGATAGATCATGTAATGTGATATGTCAAACCACTTGAAGGATGAATTACATTCATTGGTCATCCTCTCACCACAAGAAAATTAGTAACATGGACCTTAATCCAACAATCCATACACCACAAACCTCTTCTCCCATTTATTGCATCAATAATCTACTCCATGCACATAGCCATTAGTCCCATATTTTGTTTAAGGAAATAAAATAATGAACCATATGGTTCAGGATTCATAGCAACTTCCAAACATATGGTTGCTTCAAGTAGTTATTTTTAACTAGCTTCTAGACACTAAATTAGCTCATGCCACATATGGGAAACAAGGTCACCATTGAATCACTCCTTCTAGGGTGCCACATCAATTGTATGAAATATCTTGGGGATCATATATTGGAATCCTTGATTGTATCTCTACATGAATTCCATTGGGGCTTGCTATATATTTTTATTCTATCTATAATTTGATGCATATATTTAAGATAACCAATTTCTATTAGAAAATTGTTCTTGGAATCTAATAAAAATCCTTCATACTTATAACATCAAATTTGGTGTAAACTCTTATCCACAACCTCCTATTATTGTTGTAAACAACTAAATATAGTGCTCAAGACCAATGGAATTATGTGTTCACCATGAATTTTATAGGATTCCAAATGGCACACAACATTTTCATCACCATTGAAAATGTGCAAACCATGTTGTGTAGGATCATAGACAATGATGTTTAATATGTTGTTCAAATCTGGTCCTTCTAAGTTATCTTCTTGTGAATTTTCTTGCACATTTTTTCTAAATATTTCTATCAATTGATCAACTTCTCCTAAATATACTTTTTCCTATTCCTTCCAAACTACTCTCTAGTGATAGCAAGGTAAGGCTATCCAAATAAACAAATCTAATTGAACCTTCATTATCACCAAGGTAAATACCTTAGTGTTGGTAATTTGTATTGGTTGGAGGTGTCAAACATGGATAAGTTTTTCTCCATTAGAAAGCACATGATATACACTTATTTTTCCAAGCATAGAATGTATACTTATTCTCCTTGGAAAGTCTTCCCAACTACGTCATTTAGTCATATATTTTCACTAAGAAAAAATTCTCCAATAACATCCACAACTATATGGGGCCCTTCTTCCCCAACACTACCTCTCTTGCACTAATCCTTCCTTAAGGTAAATCATGTTCATCTTACCTTTCGTTATTCTATTTTGACAATCATAGCCTCCCATCTCTAACTCCATCTTTCACAACATGTCGTCTTAGTACTTCCATCACCCTCAATGCCTCCCACTTATGTGTTATTAAATCCTACTCTTTATTGAGTACCTCAATTCATGTCAACTAGTATAATCTTTGCCTATTGTGTAATTAATTTACCAAAATTTCATTGATACAAGGTCAAAATATTACCAAGTGACTCATCAAATGAGGAATAGGTATTGATTACAAACTCCAACATATATATTTCCATATTGTCTCTTACATACAAATCCATTATGTGAGTCCACACTAGATCTATCTTTTGCAATAATTAGATACACACATGCATCCACTTTATTGTGTGTGTATCCTCTCTAATGCAGGTGTACACACGATGAAAACCACTTGAACAATTGACTCAGGAACTCAACAAATAAAGCTTCATAAAAATAATAATATAACATGCACTCAAATTATTACCATAGTGATTTACTTTCCAACACCTCCTAGTGTGTAAACTCTAGACTTTTTGCTTCAAACAACTAATTGATCTTAGTATGTGTCACTTAACAAATACATCATATCATACATAGATTAGTGGAGAATCTTAGTAATGGAACCAAAATGCTATCCAAAAAACATACATGTGTGCTAGACCAATTAGCTAACATTTAAATAACTTTACACACTAGCATATTAATTTGAAGGCTTGTGCTCTATATATTTATCAACTTCATATAATGTCTTAGTCATAGGAAATATACAAAGACCATACACACATTCTCTTCTACATCCAACTACTTTTTCAAGAATATGAAGCATGCCTATATAGATTTGCAAGACCATCCTTAACATTACTTACTTTATGTAATGAAGCTAAGGTAGAGGAACACCTTCATATAGTAATCTTGAGAGGAGGATAATACAAAAATTTACAAATATTTACAATAGTTACAAAAACTTAAACATAAATATCATTGATACTACAACACAGTGATTTATGTGGGGAAAACCCTTTTAGGAGAAAAAGCCCACACTCCAGAAGCCACCCAATATATTATTTAGAAATCATGAAGATTACAATATACTTGCAAAGCAAACTTCTCATAAGAGTATCACCAACTAGAGATTGAGAGGTAACACAACAGTTATCAAACTATCAAAATACATCACAATGCATGGTTGTAATACAATGCCCCCATAAAATAGGGTTTCATTCTATGGAAAAACAAGCCAAAAAATATCTATTGTTAGATTTGAGACCTAATGATGAACAGTCCAAATTTATAATAATAAGAATATACATAAAATGTGGATTTTTGGGGTGCTTCCCTCAAACCCCCGTCAAGGCATGTGGCCCCTAGACCCCGCAAGGGGGCTAATCCCCCTGCAACCCCCCACACTCTATAAATTAACCTCCTATAACTGCAAGGTTGAGACACCACTTTTCCTAAAAATATCCCACTAGTTGAACACCTTGCAAGAGCAACAGGAGGATCAATATCATTATTTAAATTTTAGTGGCCAAGAGGCCCATAAACTTTGGACACCATCTAAAATTATTTGTGCTCACAGAATTAGTAAAAGAATTTGCAACATTCATCAAATTCTCTACCTTAACCAACTTCACCCTACCATCCTCAACCATATCTCTAACAAAATGTTAATGTAAATCAATGTGCTTAGTTCTGGCATGAAATGTTTGATTCTTAGCTAGGCAAATCACACTCTAATTGTCATAATAAATTGTCACTGCACCTTATTTTATTCCAACATTTCAACATAATCTCTTAAGCCAAATGGCTTCTTTATAAGCATGAGTAGCTTCCATATACTCAGTTTTAGTAGTGGACAAAGTAACCATAACTTGTCACTTACTCATCTGGATAATTTTGCACCACCAAATAAAGTAAACACATAAGTATTGGCAGATTATCTACTATCAACATCACCTACCTAGTTTAAATCCCCATAACCATGAATATCAAGGGAAACTTTGTCTCCTATTAAATTACCTTGATAACATAAGGAATACTTTGAGGCACCTCGTAAATATCTGAAGACTTGTCTAACTACATCCCAATGAACTCTAGCGGGATTAGACATATATCTAGAAAGAACTCCCACTGCTTGGGCAATGTTTGTTCTAGTGCATACCACATCATACATTAATCTTCCAACTACACTCTAGTAAGACACTCTTCTCATATCTTCCATCTCCAATGGGGATGTTGAGAAATCTAAAATAGATAACTTTGTTCCAACTGTAAATGGAACACAAATGGACTACAACCTTGCATGTTAAACCCATGTAAAATTGAATTGACATACTTACTCTAGCCAAGCCCTAGTTTTTTGTTCACTCTATCTCTTATAATTTCCATCCCTATAATGTTCCTAGCTGTACCAAGATCTTTCATTTCAAATTTAGTTACAAGCTCAAATCATTCATTTCCCTTTACCAATAAATAACATATCGTCCATATAATGCAATAAATAGAAAACAATCACCATCAAATTTACAATAAACACAATGATCTGATTTAGAATGCTCAAATCCCAAACTCAACACATATGTATCAAATTTCTAGTACCACATCCTAGGACTCTGTTTGAGGCCATACAAAGATTTCTTTAATTTACAAACCAAATAAATTTTACCTTTCACCACATAGTGCTCTAGATATGTCATATAAATATCCTCCTCCAAATCACCATGAAGGAAATCCATTTTCACATCCATTTTCTTAACCTCTATATCATAAAAAAAAATAAAAAAAATAGAAAGTAAAAATCTAATAGATGTCATTTTTGCAAGAGAAAATATCTCACCATAATCAACAACCTCAACCTAAGAGTAACCTTTTGCAACCAATTGTTTTTTATATTTCTCAATGCTTCCATTAGTACTAATATTTTTATTGAACACACATTTGTAACCAATGAGTTTTTATCCTTTAGGAAATGGTGCAAGATCTCATATATCATTCTTTTTCAAAACTAACATTTCTTCATCCATAACAATCTTCCAATATTTTGCATCATTCATACCTAATGCCTATTCTATATATTTGGGTTCATCCATGTTAGTATTAAAAAAAATTACATCTTCAATCGTCAAGTGAATACCTTTCAGGTGGTTGTCTATTCCTCGTAGACCTGCGAACAAGTTGAGTTGGAGGTTCTTCCTCCTCTTCTAAAGATTCAAAGCTAGATGAGCTCTCCTCAACTTCTTGTCTATCTAGGGGTCTTGATCCAACTTTTTCAGGTGTAGAGGGAAGTTGAATCACATCTTCCTATTTAGTTTGTTTTGGATGTAATGTAACAGAAGAAGGCTTAATTTCTCTAAAAATAACACTTCTACTATATATTACCTTATATAAAATAGGATCCCAAATCTTTTATCCTTTCACACCATAACTGTATCTGATGAAGACACATTTCACAACCTTGTTCTCCAACTTTGTTCACTTCTTTGGCACATGTGAATATGCCTTGTGTTACCCGTCAATTTTTAAATTTTTATTTCCAAGTCAAATTGTTCTCAAGTTCCCTTTTCCAAGTCGAATATGAAGCTTTCAGATTTTCAGAGCAAGTTGGTACAAAAGTTAGACTGCAAGAAGAGGTTAAAAATTGCTCCTTTCTTGAATCTTTCCATTTTGAAGATTTGGATGTCAAAAATTTTGAAATAAAACCGAGAGATGTTGTTGAAAATGGTCAAATAAATGGATGTTTTGAATCCCATATTGTTCACCACCCTAGTCAGTGTCTCAATGTGTGTGAAGATGAATTATTGTATGAAGGAAAATTTGCTAACATAGGGGATGGAGTAAATCATAAATTTGTTAAATCAAATTTTATGGAGAAAGAAAAAAATGTTCCAATTGGGAATAGTTTACAGTCACACAAAAGTGTTGGAAATTCTCAGTTTGGTGCACTTCTAGTTTTGCACGAAGTTGACGGTTAGTCTTCTGATTTAAATAATTTTCTATCTGCTTCTAGAAAAATAAAATGTATTCAAGGATACAACGAAATGTATGTTGCAGGTCAGAATTCAAGATTTCCAAATGATGCACTCGTCTATAGGGGCAGCACCAAAAGAAGGGTTTCATCTGATAGTTTGTGTGTGGGTTGTTTGATTCGAGGTCTACTTTCTCCAAGATGGTCAGGCCACATGTATCACCAAGTCACATCTGGTGCTATTTAGACAAACATTGGTAATCATATGTTGGAAAATGTTGATATCAGTCATCAAATTGAAGAGGCGTACAATGTGGGATGGCCTCTCGAACACTAGGTCACTAGAAAAATATTTTTATATGAGGTAATTCTCATCATTTTAATCAAGATGGCCACCAATTGGCAATTAGTTTTGTGCATGATCCTCATTCATTCGGCATTATTCCGCACAAGATGTTATTTCTCCATGCCCGTAAATGGCTTCACTTGAGGACCGGTAGGCATACTTTGAGGTAGGGTCTTGTGACCATGTATATACTAGGCGGTTTTTGTTTTGTTTCCTTTTCTACTCTATTTCATTTGGTTTGTGTCCTCCACCCCTCCACCCTTCTACATGCAACACCCTATCCTCATGTTTCTCTCTTGACTTCATACCGAATGGACTTGTACTGGTCTACCCCAAAATTTTGGAGTTCTTTGCATTTTCTTCAAAAATGCAGTCCCCAATCAAAGCCAATGTTACCCGTCAAATTTTAAATTTTGATTTCCAAGTCAAATTTTTCTCAAGTTCCCTTTTCCAAGCACATAAAAATCCTTAGACCCATGTTTTCCATCAACTCCATCCTAGTCATGGTTTCTGTAAATTTCATAACATGTTGTGATCCTACCAAATTCCTTAACCAAGTCGCTAGGTTCTCAAGTTTCAAAACCACCCAATCGCCTGACCTATTTGTTATTCTTGAAGTCTCAAATCTCACTTTATAATGCCCCATGTAATTGGCATATCATAGGTTCTAAAAACTTAGGAACTCCTAACAAATGGTTGTGTAATTTTATTTTTCAGCGATGAGGCAACCTTGGCAGGTTGCTCAACTTACAAAGTGTCAGCTCATTTAATGAATTGTACAGTACTATTAAGGAATGTCTTTCAAATGCTTTGAAACGTCAACTTGAAATTTAAACGTAATCTTTAAAATCTTCTAAAAAGTCAGCTCTTAAATGAAATATTCCGAACCAATTTCTTTTTTAATTTTTTGAATGCAATTACAAACAACATGCACCCATTAAGGTTAGATGAAAACCCAAACGATGCGGAATGAACTCTAACCAAGGATGTACACCAGGATCCCAAGTTGGGCAAGGTGTGAGCATATGGTCAGAGGATCTTATGCATTGCTGAACAAGCAACTCTAACCAAAAATGTGTCTAGGCTGGACGATCATATGGTCAGAGGGTCCCTACCACTAATAATGTTGAAAGTAAAACTCGACGCCAAGCATGTGCTTTCCAACCTAGAGTGGGAATGGAACTACCATATGGCGGAGATGCTAAATACTACAATGCAATTTCAAATGTAAATAGGCGGCAAGCCAGCCACTTCCACTTATTCAGCAGGTACTACAATGAAGTGTAAGATGAAGAAGCAAGATTGCTGACAGTACTACTGTTCAGCTTACAATAATTAGAGAATGCCTAACAACAACATAGAATAAGAAAGTCTATCACTGTTGTAATGTAGTATAATGTCTCCTTGATGCTCACAATGACTTCTCACCCAAATCCAACTCAAATGACTAATATTATGCAAACTGATATAAATGAACATGGACTGAAATTACTTCACCAGCAATACAGAACCCTATTGAAATGCTCACAACTCACTCAATTCTCAACCAAAAGACCCCAAACAAGATGCAATAGCTTCCTAAGATGATGGCGCCCAAGTAACAATCATGAAACTGACCTTAATCATTGCATATTTTTTGGCACGAATTTCCAAACAAGGCAAAATGGTACGACCCTCAAGAAAGGGCGATTTTTTCTTAGAAAATTCAATTCTTGATAATAAAATCTGGTACTTGTCAAGGTTGGTCGCCCAAGGCAGAGAAACACAAAGGATTAATACCCAGAACCAGAATAATTTTATTTTCAAATGTATGATTGAAACTACAGGTCAGCCATGAAATCAGCAACTCCAGAAAATGATATGAAAATGCAATAAACTGAACTACAAAGCATTAACTCAAGCCACAATGCAAACCTCACTACAAATTCTCTCACAAGCAAACTAAATTCTCCACTAGATGCTATCTCTCAAGCATGAAGTCAAGCCAAAGCTAGGAGGCATTCATCCCTCGAAGTAGTCCCAGCACCATTTCGGTAGCATAACAATACTTCAGACATAAGATATTAAATGAAGACCCAAAGCTCCCTTTTATAATTTTGAGAAGACCTTCCAGAAGCTTCTAGAAGAGGCGCCCAAACTTCAAATTTGAAAAGAACCTTTTTCCCTCCAAGTGGTGGTGTCCCACTTCCCAAGCCATATTTGACTTTATTTTAAAATTAATTCCCTCCTCAAAGAAGGCATCCAACACAAGCATGAAATAGACCTTTTAGTAATAATAAATTACCCTCAATGAAGCGCCCACCCATGAAGAACACCTTTTAAGAACAACTTGAAGTGATGTAGCTAGGCCAAGGGGAGGTCAACATTAAAATATAACATTGAACTTAACATTATTTAAATAAAATGAACTTATCTCTCCAAAATGCATCCCAAGGCCAAAATTGATCAAACCAAATGAATTGACTGAAGATGAGAGCCAACTGTGCCAAAAACAACAGGACCACTGCCAAAAATAGAATTTACTAAAAATAGTAAATTCCAGAAAGTGCACAGAACGCAAAGCAAATCACACCACTACGAAGCTCTCTGAAAACCCAGAAAGAATCCGCCATTCAATTACCAATTCCTGAGCAACAACAACCTCCAAAATAGGAAACCCTAATTTCACCTTTCGAGTAGCCTACGGGTCACCGGAATAGGCCAACGGTCAACTAAAAAGATCATGCTCAAGAAGGGGACATTACATTAAATAATGTGGCGAAATGGATTTAACAATAGGTTGGAACGATTCTTGATAAATAAATCGTCATTACTTGCCGTTGGAGTTAAGTGAGCCCACATATGAAATAAGGTGGCAGCATTTTCAAAATTCTCTCAACATGGTACTTCCTGCAAACATGAGGGAATGGGAAGATGAACCTGTGCCCATCATGCAACTAGACTTAAATTTTCCTAAAGAAGAACAATTTGACATCATTTCTCAGCTGCGTTCACTCACTTGGAAGGAGAAGACCAATTATCCTACATATCAGATGGCGATTCTCATTCTAGAAGAAGAAGAGGAGTGTGTTGAATTTCACAATTTGGTCATGGAGATGCAATTGGAATTACACACACCTTTGGTAGTCTAATCGCATGCATGGAATCTTTTTGACACCTAATGATAATGGTTCTTTTTGAAGAATGTTTTGGTTACAAAGTCTTTCTTGGTCGTGGTCACTTTCAAGACCGTTACTCCATAATGTAACAGTTTTTGGTATATATATATATATATATATATATATATATATATTGATCTTATAAAAAGGGGGAGATAGAAAAAGGGGAAAAGGGGGTCCACTTTCTGCACAATTTTGTACTAGAATACTGAGTCTATGGACTCATTTTTTATATTGAAGGAAATAAATAAAAAAAATTAATCTTTGAATTTATCATGTTTTCTTTTGATTACATTGAACTTTGAATCTCTATAATTATTCTTCAGTGTTTATTCTGTTATAGGAGAATTGTGTGTATGTTAGTGATTATTTTTGGAACTTTGAATTCAGAATAATTCCTCTATTGGAAGTGGTCTTTTGTCTTTTCTTTTCCTGGATATCATTTGTAAGTTTGGAATAGATGAACTTTGTGTTATCTTTTTCATAATTCTTGCTTTAAAATTGAGTTTTCGCATCTACTTTCATGGTTATGGATAGATATTAGTTTTCCTTTTCTGCTTTCTGTTGAAAAGCATTCTTTGTACTTTCATTCATTGCATATCACAAGAGGGAGTTGTACCTCTAAAATTTAGAGGAAAGTTGTCAATTCCAAGACAACTTCTCCAACTGTTGGTGCTATTTGTTCCTCTATTTGGGCATTTGAGTCAAATCTTACCTTTATTTTTGAAGGACAAATCTTTCAACCCACAACTTGCAACCAAAAACTGTAAGATGTATCAATGGAGGCTTGTGACTCTACCATGCCTCTATAGGAATCTTATCAACAAGAGCTAGCGTAGGAGACATGTTAATCAAGTAACAAGAAATGGCGACAACTTCATCCTAAAACATTTTTTTCTAGACCAGCACCACTTAGTATACTCCTAGCCTTCTCCATCAATGTCCTGCTCATTCTTTCTACAACTCCATTTTGTTGTGGAGAATACATAGTTGTCTTTTTTCTATGCATACCACAATATTTATAGAATCTATCAAAGTCATTAGAGCAAAATTCACTACCATTATCAATCCTCAAATTTATTTATTTTTTCCAAATTGGAACTCAACCTGTTAGGTTAGGTTTCATTTACCTTGAAAACCTATGTCATTTGTGTCTCCATGTTTCTTGGAAAGTGTCTTAGGGGACATGAGAGAAATGTATTTAAATTTGATAATATTATAATTATATTTTTGAGAGAAGTTTAATGTTGGAGGAGGTTACAATAAAGGAAAAAATTATCCCTCCTATGCATTCACATTGGGAATGTGAAGGGTCTGGATGGGGTGCCAAGTTTGGAGGGAAATAGGTGTCCATTGGTTCTCCATCTAGAATTTGAACAATCATCAGAGTATCCTGAATGTCAGAAGTTGAAGGGGCTATAGGTTAGGCACCCATGTTGAAGCCTTGTGCACATTAATTAATTTATTATCATGAATTGGTTTTCTAAAGAAGGGGCATGGATTTTTGAAAGTGGTTTTGGCACCTTTTGTTTCGGTTTACCAACTATGGTTTTTCGTCCCACAAGTTCTATAAATTGGAGCCTTGAGATGGTAGTATCATCTTGTGTTATTTACAGGTGTATGAAAACCTTTGAGTTGTAGGAGATCAGCAAGGAAGTGTATTGTGGTGTATCCCTCTTGTGAAGATAAATAATATACTTTCCCTATTTTCTCATGCTAAGTTTTTTCTTGAAAAGGTTTCTCCATGTAATTCTGGTGTCATATTTGTTTGTTGATTTTTCTATTATGGTGAATATGCAATCACATACATATAATTAGACTTGGTAATCTTATTTTCAGATTTGAATACACATACATAAGTTAATAAGTGTAGCTTATTTTCACCTTGTTTTCAACACAACTATTGCTTTAAATTCTTTAAATTGACTAAAAACTTCATATTTAATCTTTAGAAAATATACCCATATCCTTCTACTATAATCATCAATAAATGAAACATAATATGTTAATTGTCCAATTGATGGAACATCTACATGACCAAACACATCAAAATAAATAAGATCCAATACACCACAATATTTATGAGAACTTGAGTAAACTTAGTGTGGTTTTATTTTCCATAAATGCAATGCTCATAGAAATCAAATTTAAGATTCCAATCAAACAACCATTCAACATGGTTTTTATTTTTCAAGGTCCTTAGACCCTTTTCTCCAATGTTGCCATGTCTCTAGTGCCATAACATAGCTTTTTTTTCCAGTAACTGTGATTAAGAAGAAAGAGCACCCTTGGGTACCTAGAATTCATGACCATCTGCTAAAGATGAAACCCTCACCTCTTCCAACAAAGTATCCAAACACTTGCTTTCCATACAATTACTATTGCACTCAATAGTGCATACATCAAGATTATACAATGTGTCATATCTAACACCTCTAGCAATCACCATAACACCTATAACCATCTTGCATCTTGCATCAGAAAAGACTACCTACACACCCACATCTATTAGTTTTTTCACAGATAATAATTTTTTTTGTTAATCTAGGGATATGCAACACACCATTAATTATTTTTATTCTTATTAGGAAACATGATTCTAACTTTACCATGACCAACAATATTTAAACAGTAATCATCACCCAAGCACACCTTACCTCCATCAATGCTTCATATTAATAAAACCAATCTCTATTAGAGGTCATATGGAAAGATGCATCTAGTTCAATTAGCCATGCATCATTACCTGCATGAGTTGCCAAATCTACAATGAATGCATCACTATCTTCCTTCGAAATCATAATCATTGTTTTTCTTTTCCTTCTTTTCCTTTTTGCGCTCCTTATAGAAGTGTCTAGACTTACCATAGTTCTAGCAAATAACTTTGGACTTTCCAAGAGATTTAGATCTCCCCTTGGACTTGGATTTATCACACTTCTCATTCTTCTTTCCTTTTTCCATAGGTCTTCCACAAACATTTAGGGTCTCCTTAGCACTGATGGATACCTTCCTCTTCATCTCTTCAAAAAGAAGAGAACCCACCATATCTTTAGGAATCAAGATAATATAAGTACTCCCAATAGTCGTAACAAGAGAATCCCATGAATCAGGCAAAGAATAAAGAAAGATCTAGTGTTTCTCCTCATCCATTTTGACACCAATTGATGCCAATTGAGCCACCAACATATTGAATGCTTCCAAGTGGTCTATAATTCATCCACCCTCTTCCATTCTCAAGGAATACAATTTCTTCCTCAAGAAAATCTTATTCACTAAATATTTTGCTTGATACATCTCACCAATTTTCTTCCATATTTTTTGTGCAAAGGTCTCTTCATGGAAATTGATTAAAACGATTTTCCAAAAATAATATGATTAGACCCTTGGCTTTACAGTCCATATCATCATATTGAGTAGCCAAAGAAAGATTTGTGGGCCTTAAAAAATTCTCATCAATAGCATCCTACATATCTCGATCTATCAACAGATCCTCCATCTTCAGCTTCCACATCTCAAAATTATTTCCAGAAAATTTATCCACCTCTATTCTCCTTGATGAACTCGCCATTTGTAAAATCTTGCAACAAGATCAAAAAGTATCTTTTGCACAAGCTTTCGCTCAAATACGGATTAGTTCAAAAAACCCAACAACTTACAACTAAAACCAAAGGTGATTTGGCTCTGATACCACTTGTAAAGAAGATAAGGTAGCAAAAAAACTTTCTACAACAATCTTGAGAGGAGGATAATATAAAACTTTACAAATCTTTACAACAGTTAAAGAAAATTAAACATAACTATCATGCATATCACAACACAGTTATTTATGTGGGGGAAACCCTTTTGAGAGAAAAAAAACCCCACACTCTAAAATCTACCCAATACATTATTCAAAAATCATGAAGATTGCAATATACTTGCAAAGAAAGCTTTACATAGGAGTATCACTAACTAGAGATCCAGAGGCAACACAATAGCTATCGAACTCTCAGAATACATCACAATGCATATTTGTAATATAATGCTCTCATAAAATAGGGTTTCCTTCTAGGGAAAGACAAGCCAACAAAATATCTATCGTCAGATTTGAGACCTAATGATGAATGGTCCAGATTTACAATAATAAAATATACATAAAATGTAGCATTTGGGGATGTTGCCCCCAAACCCCCACCGAGGGGCACAACCCTCACACCCACCACACCCCCTCCCCTCCCCCCCTTGCAAACACCCACACTCAATATATTAACCTCCTACAACTATGTTGTACCCAAAACCAAAATTTTTGCTTCATCAAGGCATTTTGCATAAAAGAGTCTAAACTTTGTTAAAATGAGGTAAAATATAGTTTTTGGGCAATATCAAGCATGGAGTTTTTGTCAATATTTTGTCAGTCAAAGTCAGTTTTATTGATCAGAACCTGAAGCAGAGACTCAAAATGGAGTTTTTCACGATGAAGGAGTGTCTCACGGCAACATTTCACATTGCACATGGTCATTTCAATGATCGAAACAGAGTTTTCAAAGGTCAAAATTATGAAGATTTCTCAGAGAAAAACAAGAAAGCGCAACTATAGCCTAGGGACGCCCTTCTTTTTGAAGGTCAATATTTTGTGGAAAGTGCTTAAGCATACAGTCAATCTCTTCAGAATTGGTCTGGCTATCTGATGAACCATCCAGCGAAGCTTTCTGAGACCCACAGCTCTGGCAAACAACAACAGAAGTTGAAATCCCCAAAGTTCCAGATATGAGAATTTTGTCTTTTTCAGGAAAAAGCGTAACTCTAGCCTGAGGGCGCCCATCTTAAAGAGGGGTAAATCTTGGCATTTTCGATAATGGATACAGTTAATCTGTTCATGACTAGTCTGCTCGTCCAACGAGATATCAAACGCGGTCATCTGAGTTTCAGAACTCTGGCAGCAGTCGTCTGAAGATGGGCTTATAATGAACATTTCACACTTCAAAGCTTTTTCGTTGTGTTCCCAGTGCAAGTATAGCTCAGGGGCACTGGTTTAAAGGACCCTTCAGATGCCAAAATTTGTATACGAAATCTTCTTGACATCAGTACTACTCTAGCCTAGCTCCGCAATGCATCATCCTGCCTGTCGATCCGACGTTCTAGGTGATCGTGGTGGAGGTTCTACCAAGCACGTAATTTCACGAGCGGACCAACATAAAATTTGCAGTTTATTTCTACAGTCCAAAGGCGCCTAGCCTTTAGGCCTGTTAGATGAGGTCGTTCGCGTTCGAAGTCTTCACGACTTTTAAGCGTAATCATTTTATCTATTCAACGAGCCTAGCCGTCAGCCTTCGAGATTTGGAAAACGCTCGTACGTGCAAGGTATTTGACAAGATGCTGAAGAGTGAAGATATCCAGAAAATGGCTAAGTCTGGAGCGGATATTTTAAATAAAATACGCACTGGAGTTTTTGAGGTCTTAGAAGCAGTTTTCTTGCTTCGTCACCTCCAGAGACTTCTCTTGTGGGCTCTTCTGGCTGTCCGTTAAAACAAACGTGGCTCGAATCGAGTCATCCCAGCTCCAGATATCAGAGGTCAAAGTAGGGTACTTGGATGAAAGTTCAATTTTCATCAAAATGACATCAGTGCAACTAAGAGCCAGGGGTGCTTTTACTTTTGAGGCCCTTAATGAACTTTTCAGAGGTCATGTGTACAGTCGTTGGATGCAGAATGTCTCCAGGTACGCAGTGAGCTTCGTTTCTTGTCAGTAGGGTTCACCGTTCGCCGTCAGCAGCCATTTGAAGTGTCAGATAGCAGTTTGAGAAATGGCAAAAGTCTGGAACCCGTAAAAGCAATTTAATCAAAGGCGCCTAATTTTTCAGGGTGTTAAATGATGGATTCTGCAGTAGTGTCTCCCAGCAGACATTTCTTCCTTGTTCAGCAGGCTTTCCGATGAATATCTCAGTTCAGTCTCAGTATCACCCAGTCACTCAGAAATTAGTATTGAAGTTGGCCAGTCGTGACTTTGTCGTCAGCTATAAAATAGGAAGTTAATAAAAAGTGCAATAACTTGAGCAAATGGACGCCTATGAGCTCAAGAGATGACTTTTCAGAATCGGTGAAGTCTAACGGTCAATCCTGAAGTTTCATTCGAATTGTCAACTAAAGATTAAAATATTTAATATTTATTTTGCATTAAGTGGCGATTTTCTATTTTTGGCGCCCTTGCATGATAATGAATATTTTATTATTTATTTAAATTCAAACTTCCAGTCAGTGGCAGTTCAACTGAAAGGGGTCCAATCAGAAGTCTCCTATTTTTGTCAGGGTTTTGAATTCTTGCAGTTCTCAAATTGATGCGAATTTCTTCTTATTTAAAGTATGGCGCCATCATTTATTATTCACAAAGCTTTCAAAAGAAATTTGTATTTCTCAAGAGAAAATTCAATCTTAAGAGAAATTCGTATTTTTCAAAGCAAATTCATATCTCCAAAGGAAATCGAATTTTATCAATCTTCAAAGTGAATTTTATCAAGAGAAGTTCGAGTTTCTTCAGTTTTCAAAGGTGCTCATCTTTAAAAGAAATTCATATTTCTTCAAAAGAAATTCGTAATTCTTCAACAAACAAAGGCGTTTTCCTTAAAGAAATCCGCAATCCTTCAGTAATCAAAGGGGTGAATTCTTAAACTTCATAGGAATTCGTGTTTTCTCAAGGAAAAGGCAAATTCGTGGTTTTCATAACAAAGGCGCAAATTTCAAGGAAATTCGTGGTTTTCAAGTAAAGGCGAATTCTTCCAATTCAAAGGCGAATTCCTCATCTACAATCAAAGGCGATTTTATTTAACAAATCTTTTTGCAGTTTAAAGTTTGAAGAAATCTAGGGCGATTTTGAAAGAAGAAGAACATTCAAAAATGTCTTTTTCATCCTTCAATCTCAAATTTCTCACAGAATACAATTTGCATGTTCCTGAAATTGGCGAATTCTACAAGTACAAACATCTGGATCATTTCTATATAATTTCCTCGAGTTAAAATTGTGCGTTTGATTTTTCATGAATTTTTAACTTCAGAACATTCGTTCTTGAGTTACTAATTTTCTCAAGTGAAAAGTCTTTGTACAATTGAGTAGAAGTTGAATTTTCGCAAATCTGACGTTCTGGGTTGTCTTAGAATACTTTTCTGGACAAAACCCATATCTCGGATTTTTCGCTAAAAATAATTCTTTGAAAGGCTATTTTTAACTCTCGCAGGCTATTTTTAGCTTCCAGAAATCTTGTCAGAACATAGTCAAGTTCACAGTCAACAGGCGAGTTTTCCAAAATGCAATTCACTCAGCTCGAATACAGGACCAAGACAGTCCTTACTCATGACTTCCTTAGGTTGGTTGAGACAGATCTTCACAAAGTGTTGCCAGAAGCAATTCTAGATCCTGTCAAGATCAGAAGTTCAATTATTCAAAATATTGAGCAATCTGGCTTATTAGAGGTTGCTTCCATACCTATCTCCGTTCATTGTGTTGAATTCATCATGTCTTGTATCAAGCATTACAATTCCACTACTCGTGAGATAGTGTCAGTTGACGGATGAATCATTTGCAGTCTCAAACCTTTGGACATTGAAAGGAGTTTTGGCATTCCTCAACACCCAAACAATTTGGTTATTTCCATGGAGCAGTGTGAGCAGGAATTTGATGCTGATGTGGACAAGTGTCAGAAGAAGATGGCAGAAAGATGGTTAAAACAAGCAAAGAACAGATTGCCAAACAATGTGGGTCGTGGTGAATACAAGGATGAGTATGTGATTCTAATCACACTCCTGAATCGTGTCTCAGGTCAAGCACATGCGAATGTTTTCCAGCCTTGGATGTATTATATTATTGGTCACATCATTTTTGGGAAGGAGCATTATGAATGGGCATCCTTCATCAGCGATATTCTCCACAGAAAAATCACTGGTTTCCTAGTTTCCCATGAGTTTCACATGTGTTCATATCTCGTGTACTTGATCGCTTATCAGGGTCAATTCCGAGGACTAAACACCGTGGGCATTCTCAGTGTTCAGAAAGTCTACCAGTATTATGATCAGCTTGAGTTCACTAGAGTTGAACATCATTTCAAGCGTGTTCATGAGGCTTTTCTGACTTATACAGTGAGAAACTTGGACCGGGAGTTGCACGTTCGTATCTCGGCAGTTGCTAGGGCAGCAATGGATGGATGGGTAGATTGGTTTATTCAGTTCCCAACATATACTTACATCCGAGTATACGGGTTTATAGGAAATCCAGCTATGCTTCCACGTTATCCTTCGGATAAGACAATCTTTCAGGAGTTCCTGAGACAAATGCATGATGTTCATCGTCTTCTACGCCGCAGGCACAGACCATCTCTCAATTTTCCTTTTCAGTTTGGAATGTATTGGTGCAAGTTGGCAATTGATGCTAAAATTGCAGGACAAGAGCTTGAGAAATATCATCTTAAGTATCTTGTTGAAGCACGTGCCTATGATCTTTCAGGTCATTATATAGCTCGCCTCGCTGGAGGTACATATCACGAGCCTTCTATGGAGGATTACTGGGCAAATTGCACAGATGACTTCGAGGTTCGCAGGCGCAGTTACGGCCGCTTCTCTCTCTCACAGATTTCTGTTTTCTTGATAGAAGATGTGGGAGGTTTATCAGATGATGAGGGAGAAGTTCTTCCTCAATTTTTTAGAGAGCAGGTCGATACACAACCATTGCCAGCAGTTGATTGGTACGCCAAGGAATACGCAACGGTCAAGGAGAGGTCAAGTAGAGTTATCCAAAACAGTATACTTTACCTCGACAGCAAGAAGACAAGGAGGGTAAGTGTTCCTAGAGTAGAGCCGCCAGTAGTGGTGAATCCTTCATTACCTTCCTTGTCAAAACATAAACAAAAGAAGAGGAGTAATCCTCCCAAGAAAGTACAAGTTCCAAACAATTCAAAGGGCAAGGTGCTTGCCACTATTACACACACAGAGCTTGACAGACACCCGGTCACAGAATCAGTTCAGAGGCCAGTTCAGAGTCCTCCAGTACCTGAGGTTCAGCCTCAAGTACCTATATCAATTCCAAAGCAGTCACCAATCCCAATTCACATTGAATTGGATTTAGATTCTCCACCTCGCAGTGGGTCTTCTACACACTCACTCTCATCCGTACCTCCTGTTGCTAATGCAGACCCTTCTAGTAGCATTAGCCGCCACCAATCTTGGATCGAAGCCCAGCTTGGAAGGAAGAGGAGGCAGCCATCCTATGTTCTTAATCATTCTGATTTTGATGACATTTACTAGGATGCACCAGACAAGAGGGTCAAGAACATGGTTCACGTAGAGAGGAACACTTATATGGAGATTGTCATTGAGACTGCCGTACCTCCACAGGGGAAGAACTTGGCTGAGTTGGAATCTCAAGATTTTGAAGTTATCACAGTCAACCTTGGTCGTAGCACACGCCAGACTCAGGTTGATCTCCTACAAGTTTCTACAGATAGTGCCAGGGATAGAATACTAAAGGACGGAGAGGATAAGGCAGCCCTCAAGGCTGAAATCAGACAGCTTCGTCATTATATTTCTAGCCTTGTGCATAGACCAGATGCCATTAACACACTCCTGCCGATGCTTGAGCCTCTAGCAGAGCAAAGTCAGCTTAATCACTTAGTTGCATATGGCAAGCGTTTGGATGAATGGGAGGAGGAGTTCGTTGCTAGAGGTTGTGCTATGCTCACAGAGTTATATTAGTTGCGGTACAATGCACAAGAGCTTCGTCTTCGTCTTCAGGATGAGGAACGGGATATGGCTATTAACAAACCCAGAGATGAGATTATGATTGCTCACCTGAGTGTGGCATATGATGTAGTCACAAATGCAGAGGATAGAGAAGCTATCTACTCTTGGAAAACGCAATTGGTTTTCAGAGCAAAGATAGAAGAGACTTTGGCATCAAAGTTGGCTGAGAGTAGAGAGCACGTCACTAGTGCACTCCGGTTTGTGAGGACTCTAGTATCTCGCTTACCATGCCAATATCAGATCAAGGGTGGTGCCTACGTTGAGCTTACCGACGTTCAGTCAAAACTTCGGGCACTCATTCATACCATTTTCAATGGGGAGACTATTGGCTGTAAGATTACTCAGCTTATAGTCATGTCAGCATTATTCGACGAGGCAACAAGGAGCAGAGGAGAACTTCAGTCTCAGATCACAGCTGGTGAGGATATGCTGCATTGACATAGCATTCTTCAACAGAGTCTCATAGCTCCAGATAGTGATACAGTTAACAATCTCGTTGAGGGATTGGTTGCTCGAGATCACGACCAGTAGACTTCAGTTTCCACTTCTCAGGATAGACATTACTCACAGGAGTTAACTTGGCGTTACCCTTTCAAGTTAACTCAATGTTTTTATTACATGCATATCTATTCTGAGATCAGCTTTACACACTTGAGTTTTATTTAGGGTTTTACATTAACTGATGGTAGTCTTCCAGTTAACTTGCTTTCAATAAGGACGTGCATGCTCGCACAATTGTCCATTTTAGATTAGATGTTTCGGTTAACTGATGGTAGTTTTCCAGTTGACTGTATAGTTTACTTCATTAGGGTTTGGCAGCGAATCTTGCATGCATTGCAAGACTGTAGATGACTCAAGGTGATTTTAGGGTTTCCTACACCTTGATGTATATAAATAAGAGCTTTTGCTCATTTGTAAATAACTTTTGCTTGAGAGAGAAATATATGTTGCGCCTACCTTTCCCTCAATATTTCTCTTTTGGTATTTGTTCATGTGTCTTCACTATTACGATTAATTGTTATGCCACATAGGGTTTCATGCAATTATAATGGTGAATTCTTTCCATAGTTTAGATAAATCTATTTTGTGCATCTTTACCATTATGATCAATTGTTATGCCACATAGGGTTTCATGCGATTGTGATGATAAATCTATTTTGTGAATCTTTACCATTGTGATCAAGTGTTATGCCACATAGGGTTTCATGCGATTGTGATGATAAATCTGTTTTGTGAATCTTTGCTATTATGATCAATTGTTATGCCACATAGGGTTTCATGAGATTGTCATAGTTTAGATAAATCTGTTTTGTGCCTAATAAACTTGTTCAGATTGAGATAATAGTTGCACCACCTTGCCTTCAAGTAGAGAATCTAAACTCGTTTATCGTCTGATAGTCAAAACCTTGCTCTGTTTCCTCATGCTCTATTTTCTTGAGGAAATTGGATAGAATTTAAGTTATTAAGTTTAGTTGTAGTTAGTAGATCTGCAAAACCAGAAAAACTCAGCTGCAACATATATAGTTTTCGAGAAAGCCTTGTACCTCTACAGCTGAAGCAAAAAGACAGGATTTAGTTTAGTTTATTTCCTTTGCAAGTACTTTTGTCAAGCATAACGAGGGAGCTTCCCCTCCTAATTTGAAGAGCACTCATTGCGTAGTGTGCATAGCTGTCCGTACCAACTCTTACTCCAGAGGTGCTAGTTGTTATGCCAACAGTTTTCTTGTGCCCACCGTGGGGCACGAGGCAAGAAAACTTCATGAAAAGCTAAACACTTTTATTTCACGGGAAAGACACTCTGGCATCTGATTGCATGATCCATGCAGAAGCAATGGATGATAACAACAATAATGCTGATAGGCGACGTCCACCCCGAGTACCTTGGGGTAATAACATTGGACCTTTGGCTTTTGAGGTAAATCATGAGTTACCTAAAGGGTCAAGGAAGCGTTTTCCTCAGTTTCATGGCGATGGAACTCAACACCCAGAGGATCATTTTTCTGCATTGAAAACGGCTTGCGTTGTCTTGCACGTAGCACATGAAGACATCGCGGTGCGTCTCTTTGTTGAGACTCTTGTGGGAAACGCTGCCAATTGGTTCAATCACCTGACGCTAGGCAGTATCACAAGTTGGGAAACTATGAGCGAGAAGTTTTTGGCGAGATTCAAGCCCGTTGAAGACAATCATATGTTGTTCGCCCAGCTTACAAATTCAAAGATGGAGCACAAAGAACACATGAGGGATTTTGTAGCAAGATTTAATCGTCTTGTTGCAAGAATTTCTTCTACACTCAATCCATCACCAGAGATTCTGATAAGCTATTTCATAAATGCTCTTCCATCAGAGATAGCCTTCTTTCTGAAGATGACCAAAGTAACAGAGTTGAAGAGTGCACAAGAACACACCATTGAGTTGGAGGATAATATGATCACTTCCGGCTTGATGAAAATAGATTCTATCAGATCTCCAATTCAACAACCGTACTAGCCAAAGAGAGACAATCTTCAGCCATGGTTGCCAACATCTCCATCAAGATCAATGATTGAGGCTGCACACAATATAGTATTTTGTCCTTTCCATGACACTGATGAACATACCGGATCCACATGTCCAGAGAACCTGAGAATGATCCAAATCATGGGATACACTGAAGCTGCTCCCAGTTCTAGTTTTATACCAACACCAAGTTCGAAGGTTGTTTTACCACAGACGGACAACTTCGATGGCGACTCCGCAACGGGATACTTTGATGAAGAACCCGCAAATCAAGAAGAAGAAGAAGAATACTGTCAGTACGCTCCTCCTGTGTTTACACATGCTCAGCATTTCAAAGCACAGAAAGAAGAAGAAGAAAGGCAGAAATCAAACGAAGAGGGTGAAGAAGTGACTCTCACTTCTAAACCCAAACCTTCACATGCGATTACTATGCCAGTTGCTCAAGAGATGTCTTCAGAAAATTTTGACATCGTAGCTTCCATGATGAAGACCAAGGTACAAGTCTCACAATTGGAATATCTTCAAAATCATCCTGAAGAAGTAGATCAGATTCTTAAGGTCGTAAAGGAGTAGGCTGTGCTCAAGTCACCTATTCTAATAGGAGCAAATCCTGAAATGGGTCTTGGTAATTGTGTGACTCTATCAGAGATAAAAGTTGAAGACCAGAACATTGCTTGTTCTGAAAAGAGACCGATAGAGGAGACATAGTCATGGACAATACAGTTCGATGGAGGTTGTTTAGATACATTTTTAGAAGAAGGGGAATTGATCATATTCCCTAAAGGACAGTTGAACCCAGTTGCAAATTGCCTGCAATTGGGATTTACTGAAGCTAAAAAAGAGGTGCTTTTGCAAGGCCTCAAAGATGTCGAAGACATGGGAATCAAGTTCCTATGTGTTAAAGGTGATGTAGAGTTGATCGATGAGCCAGTCAAAGGATATTATCATATTAGAAAAGATCACCTACGGCATTACAGAAATCGAGTTTGGAACTCGATCAACTGGTTTGAAGAAACTAACATCCCAAGGATGGACTACAATAAAACTAATGTCTCAAGAGTATCAGCGTTCCCATTTGCATCATATTCTGACTTTTGTAAGAGTACCTTTGCGTGGATATATGAATACCTGAGAATCTTCATTCCAGAAGGATTGCCTCCTGTAATTCCCATCAGAAGAGAAGCCTAGGCCTTTCTATATATCTTTATATATAGGAGGTTTTAAGCTGAGCAATTGCATAATTGACAGCGGAGCTTCAGACAACGTAATGCCCTTACAGATTATGAATGCGTTGGGACTTTCGTGCACCCCGACTCAGGAAAAGTGTTATTCACTTGAGTCCAAACCGGTGCCGTTAGTTGGTCAACTCAAAGATGCGTAAGTGAGGCTAGCGTCATGTCCAGAGAAGAAGATCATGATGACCATCCTAGTAGCTGATATTCCTACCAGTTACGGGATGTTGCTTAGTAGAAGTTTTTGCAAGGATCTTGGAGGAGAAATACAAATGGATTGGTCGTTCGCGACAATCCCATTGAAGAAAGGTACTTTTAAGCTGGAACTGGAAACAAAATCAAAGTTTACAGTGGTGAAGTCCCAGGAACCACATGCTCAAGTGTTGTATCAAGACATGGGTCCAGGCACATATGTTATGGTGTCTGAAGTGACGGAAGATTGTTAGAATTTTTCACTTTCCACCGAATTATCAGATGAAGAATCGGAGATGTGGACGATGCAGTTTGATGGCAGTTGTTTGACTTCAGGTTCCGGAGTGGGAGTAGTGATTATCTCTCCCGAAGGTCGTTTATATCCTTTTGCATATAGGTTGCAATTCGATTGCACTAATAATACTGCAAAATATGAGGCGCTTTTGTTAGGTCTCAAAAACGCAAAGGATATGGGGATCAAGCTGCTTCAAGTTGAAGGAGATGAAAAACTGATCGTAAAGCAGGTCAAAGAGAAATTTCACGTGAGAAAGAATCATCTCCAGAACTATAGGCAGAGAGTATGGAATGCAATCGACTGGTTTGATGCATTTAATATCAAATACATTTCAAGAATGAACAATAGCAAAGCTGATGCGCTTGCAGTTTCAGCCGCTCTTTTTATGCCTAATTCTGACTTTCGTCAGAACTCATTTGCTATTGAGCTCATTTATAGACCAGCTGTTCCTGATAATTCAGACAACTGGCAAGTCTTCAGTGACGATGAAGATATTGAAGAATTTATCGTCATGGGAGATAACTACAAAGAATTGTTCTTTGAAGGGAGTTCAACTCCTCACAAAGAGTCAATTACTGAAGAATCTAAGGTTATAGACTCTGGAATCATATAGTTGAAAGGAAATCAGATTCCTAAAGGTTTTGTATGCTTAGAGGATATTTTTGATAGGCATGATCGTTACATCCAAGATCAGAAGAGGTCAGGGGTGAATACTTCATCAGAATATAGTCAAGTCAACATAGGTACTGAAGACAAGCCTCGGTTTGTAAATTTGGGCAAATGTTGCACTCCTGAGGAAACTGAGAGGTTTATCGCCTTGTTCAAGCAGTACAAGGATGTTTTCGCCTAGTCATATGAAGATTTAAAGGTCTTCACACCCATTGAATTGTCCCATACAATTCCACTGAAGTCTGAAGTTTTCAGGCAGAAACAAAAACATTATAATCCGCGAATTCAAGATACCGTCTACGCAGAAATTCAAAAAATGGTGGACTCAAGGATAATTTTTCCTATTCATCACTCCACCTGGGTGTCAAATATCATTCCTGTGCACAAAAGGAATGGAGAAATCAGAATTTGCGTTGATTTCAGGAACTTGAATCAATCGTCCTTAAAGGACAATTATCCCTTACCTATCATGGAGCATACATTGCAGACAGTTACCGGATCAGAAATGCTATCACTTCTTGATGGTTTTTCTGGTTACAATCAGATTGCAGTGGTTGAGGAGGACCAGATCAAGACAGCATTCACCATGCCATGGGGAATGTTTGCTTATGAGAGGATGCCTTTCGGCCTTATCAACGCCTGTGCTACTTTTCAAAGAGCCATGGATTTAGCGTTTGGGGATCTTAGGAATAAGATCATAGTCATCTACCTTGATGACTTAACCATTTTTTCAGATAAACGGAGTGATCACTTTTCACACCTTGTGAAAGTGTTCAAGAGATGCAGGTATCACAAAATATCTTTGAATCCGAAGAAGACAATCTTTGTGGTGACGGAGGGCAAGTTACTTGGCCATATCATTTCCAAAGAAGGTACCAGAATAGATCCGAATCGGGTGGATTCAATCAGAAACCTATCTCTCCCTACAAGTAAAACGCAGGTGCACTCCTTTTTCGGTAAAGTTAACTTTATCCGAAGGTTCGTACCTGATTTCTCAGAGCTGACGAAGGAGATTTCAGCAATGATGAAGAAGACGTCTACTTTTGTGTGGACGAACGAAGGCAAGCAGGCCTTTATTAAAATCAAAGAATCTATTGCTAATGCACCAGTGTTAGTTCAGCCTAACTTTTAGAAGGATTTTATTCTTTATTGTTACGCGTCAGAACATTCATTGTTTGCCATTTTGACACAGAAGCTCAGCGAGGAGGGAGAATCTCCTATTGCTTTTATGAGTGCTAATTTCAAAGATGCTGAGATGTGTTATTTCCAGATCGAGAAGAACGCTTATGCTATCGTCAGAGCTGTCAAGAATTTCATATTTTATCTTTTGAATTCACATACAACGATGTATGTTACCGATCCAGCAGTAAAAATTGTGCTTACCCAGCAGGAGATGGGCACAAAAAGAGGGAATTGGATCGCGAAGGTTCAGGAATATGATCTAGAGATCAAGCCAACCAAGCTTGTTCGCGGGCAAGCTCTTTGTAGATTGTTGGCGGAAGATGGAGATCGCAAGTTCAAGAGCAATGGTGGAATTGTTTCAAACCAAGACCAAGAAGTTGAAGAGGACCTCCCTTTGGTCCTACTTGTTAATTCTGCAGAAGAATGGTACACACCTTTGTGGTATTATTCAACGTATGGAGAATGTCCACGTCACATGGACAAACAACAGAAAAGAACACTAAAATTGAAAGCATAGAATTTTGTGCTTGTTAACAACGTTTTGTACAAGCGTGGCCTTGACGAAACTTTCCTATTATGTGTTGGAAGGGATCAGCAACGAAGGTTGTTAGAAGCTTTTCATAATCAGGCATGCGAAGGACACTTTTCATCAAGGGTCACTGCATTTAAGATTCTACGAGCACAGTTTTATTGGCCAACTATGTTTCGTGATGCATATGATTGGGTGTACAAATGTCAGTTATGTCAGCAATTTGCTGGTAAAGTGAAATTGGCATCTTTTCCACTCAGGCCAGTTGTCATTGACGCTCCATTTCAGCAGTGGGGTATTGATTTTGTAGGACCTGTCAATCCAATTTCCAGTAAGGGGCATGTTTTTGTCCTTACAGCGGCAGATTATTTTACAAAATGGGTTGAGGAAATTCCTACTAAACGAGCTACGTCTGAAGTGGTTTGCAGTTTTCTCAAGGAAAATATCATTTCTCGCTTCGGAGTTCCTCGGAAAATTGTGACTGATAATGCAACTTGCTTCTCGTCAGAGGAGATTTTAAGTTTTTGTTTTGATCACGGCATCATGCTATCGCATTCGTCAGATTATTACCCTCAGGGTAATGGACAAACCGAATCATCCAATAAGAACATTGTCACAATTATATGCAAGTTGGTTGAGTCAAATTAGCGAGCTTGGCATACTAAGTTGTATGACGCCCTTTGGGCTGATCGTATAACTCCTAAAAGAGCTATTGGCACCTCGCCTTTTATACTTTTGCATGGTACAGAAGCTATTCTGCCTATTGCCTTGGAGCTGTCTGCTTTATAGCTGGCATTTGCAGTGGAAGATGAAGAATTTAATGATCCTATTCAGAAGAGGATATTGCTCCTGATGAAACTTCAAGAGGAGAGGATAGAGGTTGTTGATAAAATCACTCAACATCAAGAAAGAGTGAAGAAAATTTTTGATAAGAAAGCTCGTCACAGAGACTTTCAAATCGGAGATCAAGTCCTTTTGTGGGACAAAAGGCATGAGCCAAAAGGAATGCATGGAAAATTTCATTCCTTATAGTTAGGGCCCTTCCAGATTCATGAATCAGCTCGAGAGAACACATATATTCTTTCACATCAGGATGGAAGGCTCTTCCCGCTTCCCTATAGCGGGCAATATCTTAAACACTTCAACCCTTCGGGGGAGGAGTAATATTGTAAATATTTTGTCAGTAATTTTTTATGCTTTATCGTTATGTCGTATTGTGTTTCCCCGTTCTATGATGTTTTGTTGTGTTTTAGGTGATTTAGGTAATCTTGTTTTAGGTGATTTTTAGGTTAGGTTTTTAGGAAACTCCAAATGTTTTAGGTGATTAGGAATAGTCCTGACTCCAATGCCCAATTATAAAACACTGGTCTACTTAACACTGAGATTCTTAGGTTCTCCTATGCCGTAGGTATCCGACATGGTCACCAGACGGAGCCTAATGTTGTACCCAAAACCAAAAATTTTGCTTCATCAAGGCATTTTGCATAAAAGAGTCTAAACTTTGTTTAAATGAGGTAAAATATAGTTTTTGGGCAATATCAAGCATGGAGTTTTTGTCAATATTTTGTCAGTCAAAGTTAGTTTTATTGATCAGAACCTAAAGCAAAGACTCAAAATGGAGTTTTTCACGATGAAGGAGCGTCTCACGGCAGCATTTCACATTGCACACGGTCATTTCAGTGATCGAAACAGAGTTTTCAAAGGTCAAAATTATGAAGATTTCACAAAGAAAAACAAGAAAGCGCAACTATAGCCTAGGGGCGCCCTTCTTTTTGAAGGTCAAGATTTTGTGGAAAGTGCTTAAGCATATACTCAATCTCTTCAGAATTGGTCTACCTATCTGATGAACCATCCAGCGAAGCTATCCGAGACCCACAGCTCTGGAAAACAGCGATAGAAGTTGAAATCCCCAAAGTTCCAGATATGAGAATTTTGTTTTTTTAGGCAAAAGCGCAACTCTAGCCTGACGGCGCCCATCTTAAAGAGGGGGTAAATCTTGGCATTTTCGATAACGGATACAGTTAATCTATTCACGACTAGTCTGCTTGTCCAACGAGATATCAAACGCGGTCATCCGAGTTTCAGAACTCTGGCAATAGTCGTCTGAAGATGGGCTTATAATGAACATTTCACACTTCAAAGCTTTTTCGTTGCATTCCCAGTGCAAGTATAGCTCAAGGGCGCTGGTTTAAAGGACCCTTCAGATGCAAAAATTTGTATACAAAATCTTCCTGACATCAGTACTACTCTAGCCTAGCTCCACAATGCATCATCCTGCCTGTCGATCCGACGTTCCAGGTGATCGTGGTGGAGGTTCTACCAAGCACATAATTTCATGGGCGGACCAACATAAAATTTGCAGTGTATTTCTACAGTCCAGAGGCGCCTAGCCTTTAGGCCTGTCAAATGAGGTCGTTCGCGTTCGAAGTCTTCACGGATTTTGAGCGTAATCATTTTATCTATTCAACGATCCTAGCCGTCAGCCTTCGGGATTTGGCAAACGCTCGTACGTGCGAGGTCTTTGACAAGATACTGAAGAGTGAAGATATCCAGAAAATGGCTGTCTGGAGCGGATATTTTAAATAAAATACACACTGGAGTTTTTGAGGTCTTAGAAGCAGTTTTCTTGCTTCGTCACCTCCAGAGACTTCTCTTGTGGGCTCTTCTGGCTGTCCGTTAAAACAAACGTGGCTTGAATCGGGTCATCCCAGCTCCAGATATCAGAGGTCAAAGTAGGGTACTTGGATGAAAGTTCAATTTTCGTCAAAATGACATTAGTGCAACTAAGAGCCAGGGGCGCTTTTACTTTTGAGGCCCTTAATGAACTTTTCAGAGGTCATGTGTATAGTCGTTGGATGCAGAATGTCTCCAGGTACGCAGTGAGCTTCGTTTCTTGTCAGTAGGGTTCACCGTTTGCCGTCAGCAGCCATTTGAAGTGTTAGATAGCAGTTTGAGAAATGGCTAAGTCTAGAACCCGTAAAAGCAATTTAATCAAAGGTGCCTAATTTTTCAGGGTGTTAAATGATGGATTTTGCAGTAGTGTCTCCCAACAGACATTTCTTCCTTGTTCAGCAGGCTTTTCGATGAATATCTCAGTTCAGTCTCAGTATCACCCAGTCACTCAGAAATCAGTATTGAAGTTGGCCAGTCGTGACTTTGTCGTCAGCTATAAAATAGGAAGTTAATAAAAAGTGTAGTAACTTGAGCAAATGGACACCTATGAGCTCAAGAGATGACTTTTCGGAATCGGTGAAGTCTAACGGTCAATCCTGAAGTTTTATTCGAATTGTCAACTAAAGATTAAAATATTTAATATTTATTTTGCATTAAGTGGCGATTTTCTATTTTTGGCGCCCTTGCATGATAATGAATATTTTATTATTTATTTAAATTCAAACTTCCAGTCAGTGGTAGTTCAACTGAAAGGGGTCCAATCAGAAGTCTCCTATTTTTGTCAGGGTTTTGAATTCTTGCAGTTCTCAAATTAATGCGAATTTCTTCTTATTTGAAGTATGGCACCATCATTTATTATTCACAAAGCTTTCAAAAGAAATTTGTATTTCTCAAGAGAAAATTCAATCTTAAGAGAAATTCGTATTTTTCAAAGCAAATTCATATCTCCAAAGGAAATCAAATTTTATCAATCTTCAAAGTGAATTTTATCAAGAGAAGTTCAAGTTTCTTCAGTTTTCAAAGGCGCTCATCTTTAAAAGCAATTCATATTTCTTTAAAAGAAATTCGTAATTCTCCAACAAACAAAGGCGTTTTCCTTAAAGAAATCCGCAATCCTTCAGTAATCAAAGGGGTGAATTCTTAAACTTCATAGGAATTCGTGTTTTCTCAAGGCAAAGGAAAATTCATGGTTTTCATAACAAAGGCGCAAATTTCAAGGAAATTCGCAGTTTTCAAGTAAAGGTGAATTCTTCCAATTCAAAGGTGAATTCCTCATCTACAATCAAAGGAGATTTTATTTAACAAATCTTTTTGCAGTTTAAAGTTTGAAGAAATCTAGGGCGATTTTCAAAGAAGAAGAACATTCAAAAACGTCTTTTTCATCCTTCAATCTCAAATTTCTCACAGAATACAATTTGCATGTTCCTGAAATTGGCAATTCTACAAGTACAAACATCTGGATCATTTCTATATAATTTCCTCGAGTTAAAATTGTGCGTTTGATTTTTCACGAATTTTTTACTTCAAAACATTCGTTCTTGAGTTACTAATTTTCTCAAGTGAAAAGTCTTTGTACGAACGAGTAGAAGTTGAATTTTCGCAAATCTAACGTTTTGGGTTGTCTTAGAATCCTTTTCTGGACAAAACCCATATCTCGGATTTTTCGCTGAAAATAATTCTTTGAAAGGCTATTTTTAACTCTCGCAGGCTATTTTTAGCTTCCAGAAATTTTGTCAGAACATATTCAAGTTCACAGTCAACAGGCGAGTTTTCCAAAATGCAGTTCACTCAGCTTGAATACAGGACCAAGATAGTCCTTACTCATGACTTCCTCAGGTTGGTTGAGACAGATCTTCACAAAGTGTTGCCAGAAGCAATTCTAGATCCTGTCAAGATCAGAAGTTCAATTATTCAAAATATTGAGCAGTCTGGCTTATTAGAGGCCGCTTCCATACCTATCTTCGTTCATTGTGTTGAATTCATCATGTCTTGTATCAAGCATTACAATTCCACTACTTGTGAGATAGTGTCAGTTGACGGACGAATCATTTGCAGTCTCAAACCTTTGGACATTGAAAGGAGTTTTGGCATTCCTCAACACCCAAACAGTTTGGTTATTTCCATGGAGCAGTGTGAGCAGGCATTTGATGCTGCTGTGGACAAGTGTCAAGAAGAAGATGGCAGAAAGATGGTTAAAACAAGCAAAGAACAGATTGCCAAACAATGTGGGTCGTGGTGAATACAAGGATGAGTATGCGATTCTAATCACACTCCTGAATCGTGTCTCAGGTCAAGCACATGCGAATGTTTTCCAGCCTTGGGTGTATTATATTATTGGTCACATCATTTCTGGGCAGGAGCATTATGACTGGGCATCCTTCATCAGCGATATTCTCCACAGAAAAATCATTGGTTTCCTAGTTGCCCATGAGTTTCACATGTGTTCATATCTCATGTACTTGATCGCTTATCAGGGTCAGTTCCGAGGACTAAACACCGTGGGCATTCTCAGTGTTCAGAAAGTCTACCAGTATTATGATCAGCTTGAGTTCACTAGAGTTGAACGTCATTTCAAGCGTGTTCACGAGGCTTTTCTGACTTATATAGTGAGAAACTTGGGCCGGGAGTTGCACGTTCGTATTTCGGCAGTTGCTAGGGCAGCAATGGATGGATGGGCAGATTGGTTTATTCAGTTCCCAACATATACTTACATCCGAGTATACGGGTTTATAGGAAATCCAGCTATGCTTCCACGTTATCCTTTGGATAAGACAATCTTTCAGGAGTTCCTGAGACAGATGCATGATGTTCATCGTCTTCTACGCCGCAGGCACATACCATCTCTCAATTTTCCTTTTCAGTTTGGAATGTAATGGTGCAAGTCGGCAATTGATGCTAAAATTGCAGGACAAGAGCTTGAGAAATATCATCTTAAGTATCTCGTTGAAGCACATGCCTATGATCTTTTAGGTCATTATACAGCTCGCCTCGCTAGAGGTACATATTACGAGCCTTCTATGGAGGATTACTGAGCAAATTGCGCAGATGACTTCGAGGTTCACAGGCACAGTTACGGCCGCTTCTCTCTCTCACAGATTTCTATTTTCTTGTCAGAAGATGTGGGAGGTTTATCAGATGATGAGGGAGAAGTTCTTCCTCAATTTTTCTAAGAGCAGGTCAATACACAACTGTTGCCAACAGTTGATTGGTACGCCAAGGAATACGCAACGGTCAAGGAGAGGTCAAGTAGAGTTATCTAGAACAGTATACTTTACCTCGACAGCAAGAAGACAAGGAGGGTAAGTGTTCCCAAAGCAGATCCGCCAGTAGTGGTGAATCCTTCGTTACCTTCCTTGTCAAAACCTAAACAAAAGAAGAGGAGTAATCCTCCCAAGAAAGTACAAGCGCCAAACAATTCAAAGGGCAAGGCACTTGCCATTGTTACACACGCGGAGCCTGACAGACACCCGGTCACAGAATCA
The DNA here is from genome assembly GCA_007258455.2 of Sequoia sempervirens. Lineage (NCBI taxonomy): Eukaryota > Viridiplantae > Streptophyta > Pinopsida > Cupressales > Cupressaceae > Sequoia > Sequoia sempervirens. The sequence goes on along the minus strand of VDFB02331773.1, from coordinate 5,535 downwards.
GTTCAGAGGCTAGTTCAGAGTCCTCCAGTACCTGAGGTTTAGCCTCAAGTACCTATATCAATTCCAAAGCAGTCACCAGTCCCAATTCACATTGAATTGGATTTAGATTCTCCACCTCGCAGTGGGTCTTCTACACACTCACTCTCATCCGTACCTCCTGTCGCTAGTGCAGACCCTTCTAGTAGCATTAGCCGAGACCAATCTTGGATCGAAGCTCATCTTGGAAGGAAGAGGAGGCAGCCATCCTATGTTCTTAATCATTCTGATTTTGATGACATTTACCAGGATGCGCCAGACAAGAGGGTCAAGAACATGGTTTACGTAGAGAGGAACACTGATATGGAGATTGTCATTGAGACTGTCGTACCTCCACAGGGGAAGAACTTGGATGGGTTGGAATCTCAGGATTTTGAAGTTATCACAGTCAACCTTGGTCGTAGCACACGCCAGACTCAGGTTGATCTCCTACAAGTTGCTACAGATAGTGCCAGGGATAGAATACTAAAGGACGGAGAGGATAAGGTAGCCCTCAAGGCTGAAATCAGACAGCTTCGTCAGTATATTTCTAGCCTTGTGCATAGACCAGATGCCATTAACACACTCCCGCCAATGCTTGAGCCTCCAGCAGAGCAAAGTCAACTTAATCACTTGGTTGCATATGGCAAGTGTTTGGATGAATGGGAGGAGGAGTTCGTTGCTAGAGGCCGTGCTATGCTCACAGAGTTATATCAGTTGTGGTACAATGCATGGGAGCTCCGTCTTCGTCTTCAGGATGAGGAACGGGATATGACTATTAACAAACCCAGAGATGAGATTATGATTGCTCACCTGAGTGTGACATATGATGCAGTCATAGATGCAGAGGATAGAGAAGCTATCTACTCTTGGAAAACGCAATTGGTTTTCAGAGCAAAGATAGAAGAGACTTTGGCATCAGAGTTGGCTGAGAGTAGAGAGCACGTCACTAGTGCACTCCGGTTTGTGAGGACTCTAGTATCTCGCTTACCATGTCAATATCAGATCGAGGGTGGTTCCTACGTTGAGCTTACCGACGTTCAGTTAGAACTTCGGGCACTCATTCATACCATTTTCAATGGGGAGACTATTGGCTGTAAGATTACTCAGCTTACAGTCATGTCAACATTATTCGACAAGGCAACAAGGAGCAGAGGAGAACTTCAGTCTCAGATCACAGCTGGTGAGGATATGTTGCATCGACATAGCATTCTTCGACAGAGTCTCATAGCTCCAGATAGTGATACATTTAACAATCTCGTTGAGGGATTGGTTGCTCGAGATCACGACCAGTAGACTTCAATTCCCACTTCTCAAGATAGACATTACTCACAGGAGTTAACTTGGCGTTACCCTTTCAAGTTAACTCGATGTTGTTATTACATGCATATCTATTCTGAGATCAGCTTTACACACTTGGAGTTTTATTTAGGGTTTTACGTTAACTGATGGTAGTCTTCCAATTAACTTGCTTTCAATAAGGACGTGCATGCTCGCACAATTGTCCATTTTTAGATTAGATGTTTTGGTTAACTGATGGTAGTTTTCCAGTTGACTGTATAGTTTACTTCATTAGGGTTTGGCAGCGAATCTTGCATGCATTGCAAGACTATAGATGACTCAAGGTGATTTTAGGGTTTCCTACACCTTGATGTATATAAATAAGAGCTTTTTCTCATTTGTAAATAACTTTTGCTTGAGAGAGAATATATGTTGCGCCTACCTTGCCCTCAATATTGCTCTTTTGGTATTTGTTCATGTGTCTTCACTATTACGATTAATTGTTATGCCACATAGGGTTTCATGCAATTGTAATGGTGAATTCTTTCCATAGTTTAGATAAATCTATTTTGTGCATCTTTACCATTATGATCAATTGTTATGCCACATAGGGTTTCATGGGATTGTGATGATAAATCTGTTTTGTGAATCTTTACCATTGTGATCAAGTGTTATGCCACATAGGGTTTCATGCGATTGTGATGATAAATCTGTTTTGTGAATCTTTGCTATTATGATCAATTGTTATGCCACATAGGGTTTCATGAGATTGTCATAGTTTAGATAAATCTGTTTTGTGCCTAATAAACTTTTTCAGATTGAGATAATAGTTGCGCCACCTTTCCTTCAAGTAGAGAATCTAAACTCGTTTATCGTCTGATAGTCAAAACCTTGCTCTGTTTCCTCATGCTCTGTTTTCTTGAGGAAACTAGATAGAATTTAAGTTATTAAGTTTAGTTGTAGTTAGTAGATCTGCAAAACCAGAAAAACTCAGCTGCAACGTATATAGTTTTCGAGAAAGCCTTGTACCTCTACAGCTGAAGCAAAAAGACAGGATTTAGTTTAGTTTATTTCCTTTGCAATTACTTTTGTCAAGCATAACGAGGGAGCTTCCCCTCCTAATTTGAAGAGAACTCATTGCGTAGTGTGCATAGCTGTCCGTACCAACTCTTACTCCAGAGGTGCTAGTTGTTACGCCAACAAACTATAAGGTTGAGACACCACTTTTCCTAACACTTTACACCTAATCATAAAATATTTACACCTAGCTCAACTACATTTTTCCCAATGCAAATATGTGTTCTCTAATTTATTACTTACAAAAATAGTGGCAACATTTTGGCTCAAAATAAAGTTTGAAATTCCACACCCCTAGGTGAAAGAAATCTACACAATCTTTAGGATAAAATTATTGTGCATGACACATGCAAGTGAGGTGTTATTTGGCACAACCTATGATTAATATCAAGTCGGGGTGCAAGATGCTACATAAAGTTACTATAGTTTCATTTCCAATGAAATTATGTTAAATTCATATGAGGCTAAGGATTATGAGGTATATTTCCACAATGAAAAGCTTCTCATTTTATAGATGCTAGAATATTATGGATCATTGGGTGAGAAAGTTAAGAAAAATGAGCAATGACCTACTCAATATTTTTTGACTTCATGTTGACTTCCACCCAAGCTAGAATTATCAACAAGTACTTATGGCCCATTAAGAACAAGCCCTTATATTTTAGTGTAAAGGTAATAACTAGGTTACCCTAATGATTCTATGGGAATTTCTTGATGTCATTTTCAAAGTGTATTGACATCATTGTCACACATTGTACCCAAGCAGGTATAACTCACATCCACCTATATATTCCCACAATGTCCTCGATAAGAAATGTGTTGAGTTTGAGTGGCTCTAGCTAATGTATGAATTCCCTCTCATTGTGACTACCCCTACTTACCATTTTTTTCCCAAGCCTAAACTTCAAGTACTAATTCATCCACATCTGCATACAAACAAACAAACAAAAATCTTATCACCACTTATTTGTTCCCTCCTTAATCTGACCCCTAGCACAACTTGTGCATCTAGACACTTTTATCTATGCCCTTATAATTTTGACACCTTCAACCCTAGTCACTAGCCTAGTCAATGTCAATATCCAATCTTCTCTATTGAATACTAATTCCCACCCACACCCTTGCCAAGGAGGAAGTACAATAACTACAACTTCAAAAGATATATGAAAAAGAGATGCAAGTTTGTTGATTCCCAAACCATTTTGAAAACTAAATGTAATACCTACTACAAGGATCTTCTAAATATTGATTGATCCTTCCACTAGTTATTAAGTGGAAAACATAGGTTGAGGCATGCCCAATCTCTAGCATGGTTGCTCTTGACCAACTTTAGACAAATTTTGAGCATTAAAAATTGAGCTCCAAGGAGGTAAAAAGCATCAATTCATAGATTTCACCATAACAAAGAACTATTGATTCATGTCACTCAAAATTTAATGTTGCCTTGATCAATCTTTTCTAATTAATGTTCATTGAGTTGCAATAGTTGCTTCAAATTTTGTAAGATGTTCACACCCATCCCATGCTCTTGATTGATCATTTTGGATCATTGAAGGAAAATGATGAGAAGAACCTTGATGACCTTATTGTTGGCATTGATGCCTTTGTGCCCCATTTCACTGCCATGCATGCTCATTGTCAGCATACTCAAAATCTGACCCATTTTTTTCTTGGGTGATCCCACAATAGTGGTTTACAATTTTTGGCCAAACTGGACACTGATATATTTTTTTTAAACACAATCTCCACATTCGGGCACCTATAGCGATTAAACCGTAAAGAATTTGAAGATGATGCAAACTAGAGTCTTGTCATATTTTTTCTGTAGATTCTAAAAATATTTTTTTCAATTTTCTTGGAATCAGATTGCACTTTTTTTTCCATCTCCCACGAAAATTGGTTTTTTTCAAAAAACAGCATTTTTAAAAAGTGACCAACCGTATAACTATAACTTTTTTCCTTGAAAGATAAAATTCTAACTCTTTCAAATTTAGATTTGTAACTCCTATATCTAGTGCTTCCACTTGGTTAGATAGTTTTTATTGAATATTTTTTTCTTTAATCAAGTTTTAAAAGTCAAATCAATTACAATTCATTAGATAACACCATCGTGATAACGATAACTTTTTATTGTATGTAATCGATTTTTTTATTTTTTTTGGACCAAGGACTCCAATATCTGGTGCACTCATATTTTTTAAATTTTTTGATAATCTTCTATTTTTCCACTTGTGCTAACAAAGAGTTTTTTTTCGAAAACCTATATTTAATAAAACTTTTAAAACAGATAGATAATATAATCAAAACATACTAAAATTATATTCGTTGGATAGCTCGTTTTGAGGGGAACCCGATACTAGTTGGGTTTTTGAGATCTCCTCCATTTTCATTCTCAAATCAAGCTTCGAAACGCAAAATTTTCAACAATTCTGGTGCCTTAGGAAGCAAGGATGAAAAAAGAGGGGTTCAGCCGAACAAGTGTTCGGTCGAACATCTTGGAAACATTCGGTTGAATATTGGTTCGACTGAACCCATGTTCGGCCGAACCACCAATGCATGCAATAAAAAAAAAGAAATTAAATGGATTCAACCAAACATTCCAAGAATGTTCAGTCGAACACCCTATTTTTAATATTAATATACATATTATTATTTATATTATTTTTAAATGATAACTTAAATTTGATGGCCATATGACCGTATTTAAAGATTTTTGCTATAAAATACAATCAAAATTTTAAGAAGATTGTAAAAGGAGATATTTTGGATAAAATGTGAAAATTTATATAGAATTATAATTATATATATGTTTGATTTATATATAATTTTACACAATAATTAAGGTATATCATAATGTTTTAAGGGCACCCTTCAATAGATAACCATAATTAAAAAAATTGTTGACAGTAAATTCAACCATCAAATTTAATCCTTTAGAGAGAGAGGGGGGTGAGTGGGAGAGAGATAAAGGGTAGGGGGTCCTAGGGTTTAAGGGTTAAGGGTAGAGGAGCTCGAGAGGGAGAGTGGGTAGGAGGGATAGACTTTTTAGAGAGGGGGGGGGAGTGGGAGAGAGATAAAGTGTAGGGGGTGTACAAGGGTTAAGGGTAGAGGGGAGAGACGGAGACGGGGTAGGAGGGAGAGACTTGAGAGAGAGGGGGGGAG
>VDFB02331772.1:0-52528 GCA_007258455.2 Sequoia sempervirens | reverse complement strand
ATTTAATGGTAACCTTGGTTCCATATCTTGTTCTAAACAGTATATGTGACCAATCAGCTAACACATAACCTCATATCTTAGTTGTAAAGTCTCTTGAGAGGCACAAAGCAAAGAAAGGTGGGAGATCTATGACACATGTGTCTTAGGGAATTGAAAAAATTGGACAAGCATGAAGTGTAAGACTCAATCCTTTGATAACACCTAAAGTATTGAGTGAGTTTCCATCTAACTGAATCACTCCTTTCTCTAAAGGCTTATACTTTAGTCCAAATTTGTCAGTAATTTGCTTTGGCATTACAAAGCTACTAGCTCCACTATCTACCATACAGTTGTGCACTAATTTGTCACCTATGATTATAGACACATAAAAAGGAGGTGGTTTGATGTCCTTACCTACTTCTTTGTTGGGTTTTTTATCATTATCTTGAGGATCATTTGTGAATACAGATCTAACTTGACCTATTGGTTGCTCATCAGACAATTTCATATTTGATAAAGTTGATTGTAACATATCTTTCTGGCATGGAATAGCTAATGAGTCCTACATAGACATCGTTACATTCACCTTTTTCATATTATCAATAATGTTGTAAGGCACAGCTGGGTTTACCTTCTGATGTACCTTTACACCAGCATGATCAGCTTGCAGGTGTGGTTGCTCCTTAGCAGCAACTTGATGATTCATCTACAAAATTCAAGGTATTTGTGATGTAGATGGTCTTGCAATTGTTGTTTTTCCTTTTTCAATTGATTGTTTAAGTTCAAAGGATCTTTTCTTTGCTCTTGTATTTGTCACAACTAGAGAATCATCTACATTTACTCCACAAAATTCTTCACCCTGCCAGTTAAGTAGAGTAGTTTCATTTGTAAGTTGCCCTTGTTGTTGTGGAAGTACATCATTGAGTGCATTTTTTTGTAAACTTGAAGCATTTTGTACCATTAGTGCTTGATTTATAACTCCATTGGAATATGTGGCCTGGTTATGTGGTAGGTTGCATGGATAACACCACTCATAATCAACAACAAGATTATTTTGAACAGGGATAAGGTCCCTATTTGCACTAATAGGTGTTGGATTATATGCTTGAAAAGGCCTTGAATTCACATGTTGTCTTGGACCTTGGAAATTTCCTTGGTATTGCTACCTATTACCTTGAAATGGTTGATTTACAGGTTTGTTATATGACTGCTACTTCTCTAAATTGACCAATTTTTTCCCAAAAGTATGCAAAATTCTCTCAATCCTTTGTTGAATCTCTTTTATCTCTTGCAACTTTGGGACTATACTGGGACTACAAATTCTTGTTTACCAACGGATGGTAATGTTGGTACAATAGGCAATGGTGCAAATGGTGGAATTTGAAGTGGCATATTTGGCTATATTTCTGGAAAAATAAGCATTGGTGGCCTAGGAGCAATTTTCTCTACCTGAATTGTTATCTCATATGCATCTGGTAAAGAAACACCTCCCATTGGTTGTGTCATAATAGCTATATCACTGTTAAGAGCTTTCAAATAATACAAAAATGCATATTCCGAAGGTGGCTCCACCGTTGTAGGGATTATATCCAAAGTCCTTTGGAATCTAAAGTTGAAATCATTTGTTAGCTCTTGAGGAGCTCTCTTTATTGTAGTCAGTTGCTCCAATAAGACAAGTTATCAGATCTATCCTGAAACTGTTTGTGCAACTTATCACCTAACTCATCCCTTGTTGCAATAGTACCTACTCCAAGACTTCTAAACCACTGTAAATCTCTTCCTTTGAATGATGTTGCAAGTAGCCTTACAACTATGTCCTCTTGTGTAATATGATGAACACCACATAAGGAAGCAACATCCCTTATGTGCTCAATTGGAGTTGTTTGGTCTTCACCAGTGAAGATTGGCAAGCTCTTTAAAGTTGCAACCGATATGTCATTATGTTGTGCCAAATTTAATGGGTTGCCTCCATTAAATGGCACAAAGGTCTGATTTCTAGCAACCATTGGAGGTGGCTGAAATGGATTAACTAGAATCTAAAAAACAGTTGATAAACTTGCAGAAACTACAAAATTTAAAACAGAAACAATAGAACCTAAGAAAATAGCAAATGTAGTTGGACTGCCTGAAGGTGATATTGTTGTTCTGAGGCTTGGTGAGGCAGAACAATTCTCACTCTTTTTTTTGAATGGTCTTCCTCTCCTTGGTGGTGAAAACACTGATTTTGGCATAACACCAGGTGGTGTAGACTGGACCCTCTTGGAAGGAGGTACTCTTTTCGCTGCTCTGCCTTGTCTTCTAGGTGGTGACAGCTACAAAAATTCAAATTCTCTGGAACTTCTTGTTTGTACCCTTCTCATAAGTTGTGACAACACTAGTGATGTTGTTCTTTCACTTCACAAAGTCGCCAAGTATTCAAATACAACCTCTGTAAGGTCATAAACTTGTCGGTTACATACCAAACCAAAAAAAATGATGAGGAACTGGTCCCACCGGGCGTGCCAAAATTTGTATCTCTTAAACTATGCACCCTGACTGAGTTATGAAACTCAGTAAACTAAACATGGGAACTTTTCCAGGTCGTGGGTCACTTAAAAAGGAAAAGAACCTATGGAGAAGGTTGTCTTCCTAGCTGGTTATCCCTACTTTACTAATTCTTTTTTAGGGAAAAAGGAGAAAGACTACTAAATATGAAATGCTAAAATAAACTAGTAGGTGATACACCAAACTGCAAGGATTATGAAACTCAGACTTGCATAACACTTACTTTGCAATGATAGAAAAAGGAGTTTGCACTACCTACTTTTGTATGTACTCTGCATAAATATTTCACAAAGTGTTCTTAGAGCTCAGACCTCAAGGAGGAGGGTAAACTCATAGCTAAAATTCAATTTTCGTTATTATGACACAATTTGTAACCTGCATTAACATAACTATGCATAGAGGCATCAAAAAATATGAGACAAAATTAAGAGGAGATGAAGAATCTCTCACTGATAATCTAATCCATATGAAGTACACAAGCATGCACTGAATAAGAAGCCATATTTTTTTATATCAAAGCATCAAATGCTTTCACTGAATTTCATATCCCAAAAATTGAGTTACAAAAGTATGCCAAATTGTCAAAAAGGACTATAAAAGCCACTCCAAGCTAAAATCTGCATAATCAAGAACTAACTCATAAAATGAGTAGTCAAAAAACTAAGTACAAGAGTTCCACAAAACAAGGAGTGCATAACCTCCTTGGGTCGGATGCAACCATCATCCCTAAAATCGAGCCCCTAAATCTCATCCATAAAAGCTCAAAAAGTGGAAAAAAGTCAATCTTGACTAGATCCAACATGATGACTACTCAAACAACTCTCCAAAAGCTCTCAAAAGGATTTTAAACCTCTGTAAATCCTTGGCATGTGTTTGAAATCAATTCGCAACTTCCCTAGATGCTCTCCACATGTTCCCAAACTGAAAATAATTTTCCCTTGTTTGTGGCATGTCATCAATGCAAACACATCTTTATTCCTCCATTGAATTAATCTTTGTTTGCCACCATAGCATCTTATTTTGCATTAAAAATAGCATTATGATTAAAGTGATTTATAGGAATATCACTTAATCACATACTTTACATTAGCAAATTAAATGCAAAAATAATAAAGAGCTCGACCCCTGTGAGAGATTAAAAGTAGAAAGTAAATTTTTAAAAGATTTAGTCAACACTAGAGAAAATAAGACTTAAGGTCTTATGCCACACCCAACATTAGTTGTTTGCATATATTTTTTAAAAAAACAAGTGAAAAAACACTTTCTATCGGCCACATGAAAAAGAGGGTTTCAACCCTAATCCAAAAGCATCGAATTTTTGTTATTTTCGTTTTCACTTTTTGAAGCTTCTGGATGAAGCATGCCGCCACCAGAGGAAAACCCTAAGTCACCATAAGCTAAAAAAATTTGTATCAGATGCTACTGTGAAGTTTATTCTGGAGGTTGTTTAGGTCGTGGCTACTACATTTCTTCTTATAATCAAAGAAAGGTAAGCTATTTCTATCATTTTATTACACTTTCTAAAAAGAAAATGGTTCAAACTTGAATCTATGATTCGGCCTTTGTGATTTTTCTTTATACCTATTAAGAATTTGATGGTAATATCTCTTTTGTATAGCTCAGCCTCATGTGTTTTCCCTTAAGAAATAATTATGTTTTGTCAATAGTTTGAGAACTTGTTTTACTGTAGTCGGCCTTTGTAATGATGGCTTCATTTTCTTCAATAATCTGAAAATTCTTCTACATTTTTTTATCTAGCTTTGTAATTTTCTGAGCTATGTATCTAGCCACCATGAATTAATATGCAAAAAGTAATAGAAACTTCCTTTAAGTTTGATTATGAGCCATCATGGCCGCTTTTCCTTGTAGATAAAAAATGCAATGAAAATATATGGATGTCTCTTTTATTTCAGTTGAGTTTTCAATAAGAGAAAATGTTGTCCCTATGAAGAAGAAGATTTGCAAAAAGATTTGATGTCATTGCATAGTATGGGTATAACACAAAACCCTATACATTTATTTCCATTTCTTCATGAACAATACCAATTTATTTATCAAAAACCCTATGGCCATTATGGATCATCACTAACCCGCATTCTGATGTGTTATTCAGAATCTGAGGGTTTCTTTCACAAGTTTCAGTTATATGTTGTCCCCCGAATTTTGACAAGAATTTCCTCATTTCTCTATAATTTTATGGTTTTGAATAACCATTTTGTGCATAATCTTTGATAATAGCATTTCATCCTCCTAATGCTTATTGATTATGTCACTACTTCAGTTCATAGATGAATTTGATATTGTCAAAATATGACTCCATTCTTTGATATCACTTGGACCTAGCAAGGTGACTGTAATACTTGTTGAAAAAGGAAGTGCCCATGCTTATCTTTGAAACATTTTTCTTTTATATGATAGATCACTCAGCAATACTATTGATTCATATATCTAGACTCAGACATAGAAGCATTTTCTGAAAGAGAAAGCATAAAACATACATCTGTTACATTTTTCATTTGCTACTATTCACTTCACCATTATTGTCTCATTGATGCTTCTAAATACAATAAAAAGGGCTTCACATAATGTCTACTAATCAGGAACTGATACTTAGACTAAAACTATTCTTAATTGCTTAGTTATCAAACCTTGTACAAATTTGACAATCCCAGTAACAATACCCTATAATCAAAAAACGCAAAGTCATCTTGTATGAAAGGTCATAAAGACACTTTCATGTTGCCTCAATGTGATTTTCTCATAAAAATAATTTGGTCTATCACACTTTGTATATACTATGCATTGTTCAACACCATAGCCCCTTTGGATGACTGTCACTACATATTATACTTGGATTTTACATCTTAAAAAAAAATACTATTAATAAGGTCCCTGACATGGTAATCTATTTTGAATGCACCAAGTACCTAAAATGTTGTGCATATGAGTTGGTCTCAACCCTTGTGGGAGCCACATTTATCTTCACTCATATTTAACCAGATAAATGATTGCACCTATTGTTGCACATGGAACAAACAAGGTAGAAAAAACCATGTATATTTTAGATGTATTTGATGGCTTCACTGCTTTTCTCTGGTATATTCAGGATATGCATGTTTGTTTAATGCAGATTAAGATCAACTTATACATGAATGGGTAAATGATCATGTATGGTGTGCAATCTTTCATTGCTTAGAGCGCTTCTCTAACACGCTGCTTTGATTTATTGCAGGAAACAAAAATCTTAAGGAGCTAAGAACAGACTAGGACAACTCAGACAACAATCAAACAAGAAGACTCAACAGAATGAGTCATTCTCAGGAAATGACAGGTTACATTCCCTACATGCACTTTTCTTCATTTCCTTATTCATGTAAATGTTAACCTTGATTTGTATTGAATAAGACAAGAGTTAAACTCATGGCTTGTGTGAGTTAAAATGAATATTTCATTCAATAAAATAACTTTTTAGAAGAAATTCACAAAATCTTCTTATGTTTCATGCATCTATATAAATGCGATGATTTGTGTTTTTGTAATCTTTCAAGTTATTTCATTTGTGTATATGAATGCAATGTAAGGGGAATAACAAATGTACCATTTTCTTTCTTCTTTATCAATGGGCTCTACCAGATTGAGCCATGAGTAAAATTTTGGTAACATTATAGTTTCATAAGGGTTGTTTCTAATATCACTTATCCAAGAGTCTACTTTAGCATGTGTGCCTATATGTGACACCAAATACATATCTAATGGTTTCCATGGTAAATTTGTAGATGAATTAGGATCCCAAATAAAAAAATGCACAAGTTTCAAACCAAAACACTAGTTTACTATCTAATGCAAAAAACTAGTTTCCCCAAGATGACCTTGCAACATCATCCTCATTTGTCAAATATCATTTTTCTATTGCTTATTCATTTTTTTATGGATTCATGATTATTGTGTTTCTCCTTCTCATGGCTCTATTTTTGTAAGCTCACACTCAACATTCCTTTATCATGTTGTAATTGATAAAAATATATAAATAAATAAAATCCAGTTCTTGTCAAGGGGGTAACTTCCATTCATTAAAATATAGAGAAACCAAAATAACCCTATAATAAAAAGAAATATTTTTTAGGCTTAACTATTATTGTGCATTAAATATAGAAGTCTATTAGTTAAGCTTCTCTAATTAACGAGTGGAGGAAGATCTGAATGATTACCAATAAAACATGTATTCATCCATATTACATTAAATGACACACATAAAGAAACTAAATTTGAGCATTTTATAATACAGGAATTATTCTTTAATTTCATTATACTAAACACTCCAACAATATCTTTTACAACTATGCTATAATCAAAATTCACAATAACATTATAAATGTCTTTGCGCCACAAACTACATATATACTACTAGGAAAAGGTGTGTTGTAAACCTTGCAATAATGTATTTAATTTAATTATTCTTGGGGCCACTTAATGTTGCATGTAACTTTGGGACATAAGTTAAGTTGTAAAAAATGTAATTATTTAATATTGGGGAAAAATAATAAATAAAGTACCCAATATTAAAGAAGGGGACATGGTTTTGTAATCTCATGGTTTTAGTCACATAGTTTTGTGTAATACCACTTGATGGTTTTGTCGAAGCTTGCTTCCATAAAAGCAACCACAAAGGTAGTTGTTTGAGGATGGTCAATTGACAGGTTAGCTCTGGTTAGTATTTGTGAAGGTTTGAAGCATGGCATGGGATGTGTGGTTGCATGCTTGTTCGCATGGATTGCTTGGAGAGGGCTTGTTGTTTCAATGGTGTTCACGGAGACTCTGGAGATGTATTGTAATCTTTATTGTTGAATAATACATGAGAGATGGATGATTTTGGAGGCTGGGTTTTTCCCTCTTGAGGGTTTTCCTAGGATATATCTTGTGTCATATTTTCATGGGTATGTTGTCTATTCTCTTGCATGTGGATTCTGAATACTTAGCTACATAGATTTCTCTTATGGGTTATGTGGAAATTGTCTTTCAATGGTTGTAAGTTTCCAACAAGTGGTATCAGAGCTTTGGTTGTGGTTGTATAACCCTTGGTTGAGAAAAATATTTCTTGAGTTTGAATCTATGCATTACATGTGAGAATCAAAGATATGATAAGATATGAGGGCTTTGCAGGTTGTTTATTGCAGATCTGAGGGTTTTGGATTTGTTGTTTTGAAGGGTTGTTTAAAAAATTGGGGTGTGAGAAATTTTGGGTGAAATGGGTTTCTTGGTTTTGTATTCAAATGGAGGTTTTGGGAGTGAGCTTTCATAAATGATCTCCTGGCCCAAAACAAACCTCACGGTTGGATCTAGGTTGGTTGAGAGACAAATTTTGAAATACAACTCAACCTATTTTGGAGAAGTGAAAAAAATGCAATTTGTTTTTGTAAAATCCTATTTTGCATTGTCAAGCGTCAAATATTTTATTAAAAAAAATCAAAGAAGAAAAAATTCGTTTATCAGCCATTAAAATTTCATCCCTAAAAGAAAAAATTTAAAAAATTAAAATCAAATAAATGATTGAAAAAGTTTATATTAAAAATTTTGAAAAAAATTTATGGGGGTCGACCCCCACCATACATTGGTGTTGGTGTTGCCAGTCGTAGCACCAGGGTACTGTCGTGGCAGTACCACCAGTATTGGTGGGCCTTGCTACCGCTGCCCCATGCGGGCTAAAAAAAAATAAATAAAAAAATTTTAAATATATTTTTTCTATCCGCCAATTTTTATTAAAAAAAATCCGCCATGCATTTTTTTTTAAAATGCCACACCCATGATTTTTTATTATGCTGAAATTTAAACGATTTTATAATAAATTTGGCTCCGCCACCCAAGGAGCGTTGCCTAGGTGGGGCTACCTCAAGCCACCAAGGGTGGCTAAATGTTTGCCTCAAGAGTAACTAGACTTTTCTTCCGAGTATAACTTCTACCAGATTGTCTTTTTTTACTTATTGATCTGGAAAGTCAACACTCAAGGCTCTACTGTGGGTGTGACAATTATTTTCTGATATTTTATAGTTTTATATTTTTTTCATGCTACAAGTCGTGATTGTTTTGAGATTTGAGAGGGCATATCAGGTGCATACGAAGTCATATTGTGGACTTTAAATAGTCGACAAAAAGCTTGTTTAGAGTAGTACATAGTGGATCAGGTTTAGAGATATTTTGGGATGGTTTTTTTTTTTTTTCTTTATCTAATTTTTTTATGGGTTACTTTAACTATGGTGATACTATGAGTTTATGGATGATTGGATCTTAGAGATTTGATGTTAGATTCATTGTATGCTCAATTGTACATCTTAGATTATTCTCTCATTTGACATGGTTATCAGTATATGTTTGGATTTGTATGTTGCATTGTTGTATCTACAAGTTGTGCAATGTTGTAGGCAGTCTATACTTACAAGTTCCATTTATGACTTGGACATGGGTTATCTTTTCCCATTGATATTTCAGTGATGATGCATGTTTAGTTTTGGTGGCTTGGTTTAGTCTTTCAGTTTGTTGGTTTTGTTGTCATGTTGAGGAGGTGATATGGTATTACCAGGTACAATCATGATATGAGATATATGTAGTTGACTATGATTATGCATATATGTGGACGTAGTTGGGTTGAGTTAGTACATTTGGTGGTGATCATAGTGTCATGGATGTTTCTTGTGCATTAGAAACTTTGGAATTTCATGATGTTTTATGCAGGTGCATTGTTGGTGGTTTTGGATTGGATCTTGCTTCAAGTTGTGGTGGTGTACCTTCTTGGTATGAGGATCATGATTTACTTTTTCCTTTTGGGAGCTCTTGTTACATTTGAGTTCTTTGATTGTGTGAGGGCCTTTGGTTGATCTTCATGAGGAGATTGTTATCATTATGTCATGGATAGCTTGATTACACTTTTCAATGGGAGTTTTTGACAATGATGGATTGGCAGTGTTGGATATGTTTATGATGGTTTGGCAGTCATAGGTATCTTCTTGGCTTGGAGATTTTGGTTCTACATGTTATGTTACTAACTTTTCAATTGTGTGTGTAGACTTGGATGATATTCATGGAAAGGATGGTTGTCACGATGCCATGTGTGACTCAGTATCACAATTCAGTGGGAGTTGTTGGCAGTGACATGGATGCATCATTTGTATGCTTTTCTTCATGTGATTGGGGATGTTTTTTCTTGGTTTAGAGTGTTTTGTTATTAAGTCATGGTTTACTCTTGATGCTAGCTTAGAGTTGTGGCATGGTACATGTTCTCTTGAGACCAACATGTATATATGTATGTTATGGTGCATGTGATCTCCTAGAAGGAGATGGTTAGATCATGGATGTCATGTTTATGTTCTTGATTCTTGAATGGAGTTTTGACATTGATCGGGTGTGATTCTCTTTGTATTGGGTACATTGATCATTTGCTTGATTACTTCATTATGGTGTTATGTTGTATTTGGATTTTGGCATGGATTGGTTGGTTACAGGTAATCATGGATACTTGGAGACATAGGTGAGGCTAGAGTTCTCTTGTGATTAGAGACATGTGTTGAGATGGTTACTCTTGATGAGATTTTGGCAAGAATTCAGAGGATCCTACACATTGGTTGGATGTGAGTTCAACATGGACCTATGAGGAGAGTGTTCTTGGATGATTTGTGATGAATTGGATGTCTTGGAGGAGCTTTCTCATTCCCCACTCTTGGTCTACTTGACAATTTCACTTGAGAAGTATTGCTCATTGTTAATTTCAGGTGCTTTATGTTTTATGCTTTATCTTCTCATGAATTTGGATCTTGATCTATGGATATATGGTTTTGAAGGGTTCATTTGAGGAGTGTTGGCATGTTTATCTCCTTATGCATTGTGATTACATTCGTTGATGTTAAGTTTAGGAGATGTATTGGGCTTATTTCCTTCATTGGGAATGGATGGTTTGATCTTATTTGGTTATGAGAGGCTTACATCCATGTTGATTACATGATACATATGTTATGTTTGATCTTGGTGATTGAACGGTTGGGTGTTGTCATGGATTTTCTTTTGGGGTGTTGCGGAGGAGATCATACTTAATATAGTTGGCATTTAGAGGTGTATGTAGGAGATTTTTCTATAGGTATATGATATGTAGAGTTTCTCTCTTTGGTCTTGGTTATCTTCTTGGATGTTTGGTTTCACATTACATTGGTTTGAGGTTTGGTTGGATCTATTGTGATCACTAGCTAGTGGTCATGTGTTTTCACTTGTGTTCTTGGGTGATGACATGGAGGTTCCTTTATCTTTTTCCTTTGTTGGGTGTGGAGAACTTGGGAGAGCTATGGAGAATTGTGGTGAGATTTTTTCTTACAGGTTTTCATGTCATTGTGGATGATTCCTTGGTTCTACATGATGTGGTTTACACTTTCTATATGATACTATTGGTAGACTTGGTATGCCTTGATCTTTTTAAGATTTGCATTATCCATGCAATGGGAGCTCTTGGATGTGTATGCCATCCTTTGACATGTTTTGCACATGGGGTTTATTAGTGCATTTTATGGGTGTATATGTTTATGGCATGAGTTTACTATGTTTTTTATACCTTGGAGGTATGGATAGTTGGACGTATTGGCTCTTGATGTGGGTGTCATTTCAATTATGGGTTTTTGTATCTTGATAGCTACTGGTGCATATTGATACCTTTGGATTGAGTGTTTGTGTGTTGAGCAAGACTTATGCTTCATTGTGACAGATTGTGTGGCTTTTCTATTGGATGGCTTCTTATCTTTGTGCATTGGCATGATGGAGGAAAAGAACATTCATTCTTGGGATGGTGGTCACTTTGATTCTTGTTGTAGGTATCTTGATGGAGCACATGGAGCACTTTGATTCTATGATGGTATGTGTGGCTATATGGATTGTTCATTTGATTCATGTTTTGAGGTTACTTGTTCCCCTTATGCAATGTATACAACAAGTGGGAGAATGTTAGGAAAAGGTGTGTTGTACACCTTGCAATAATGTATTTAATTTAATTATTCTTAGGGCCACTTAAAGTTTCATGTAACATTGGGACATAAGTTAATTTGTAAAAAATGTAATCCTTCAATATTGGGGAAAAATAATAAATAAAGTACCTAATATTAAATAAGGGGACATGGTTTTGTAATCTCATGGTTTTAGTCACATAGTTTTTTGTAATACCACTTGGTGTTTTTGTGGGAGCTTGCTTCTATTAAAGCAACCACAAAGGTAGTTTTTTTAGGATGGTCAATTGACAGGTTAGATCTGGTTAGCATTTGTGAAGGTTTGAAGCATGGCATGGGATGTGTGGTTGCATGATTTTTCACATGTATTGCTTGGAGAGGGCTTGTTGGTTCAATGGTGTTCATGAATACTTTGAAGATGTATTGTAATCTTTATTGCTGAATAATACATGAGAGATGGATGCTTTTGGAGGTTGGGTTTTTCCCTTTTGATGGTTTTCCCAGGGTATATCTTGTGTCATATTTTTATGGGTATGTTGTCTATTCTCTTACATGTGGATTTTGAATACTTAGTTGAATATATTTCTCTTATGGGTTATGTGGAAGTTGTCTTTAAATGTCTATAATTTTCCAACATATACCTATTCATACCTAGCTTCCCAAACACCTTCCTATCAAAAAAGTCAATGAAAATTGTTTAAAAAACCCCATAAGAGAATAATCATGAATATGGATTTCATTTAATCAATTCCTTTTGAGCATTGTGATTATTTCCTCCTAATTCATTGGGATAACCATAGTGTTGAGTCACCCAATTTAAGAAGATAGGTCTTTCATAAGACACTTTTTGGTCTACCTCTGATATTAATCCTATTCACCTTATTTGTCAATTCCATTTTTCTAATATTACAATATAAAGTTCTTCTAAAAATAAATTGTGAATGGTAATCACAACAAAATCTTTGTTTGGTGTGAGGTGAATACATCTTGGCATCACTTAAATCACATGTTTTCCCATGTTTAGCTTGCCAAATTTGATCCATCTAACAAATCTTCATCAAGATTTATTGATATTTTTTTATTATACTTCACCATGATTTGACACTAATATCTCAAGTTTCATATCAATGTCATTATTGGCAAGAAAAATTGTTATTTTATTTGATTCTCTATAGATATTCTTTAAGGTAAAATATTACATTTTGTCTATGAAGGGACATATTACATCTAACCATTTTTGAATTCCCAATTTTGATCCTTTTGAATTTTAATTTCATTGGTTCATATTAATGAATATCCTTCGATTTCTACATAGCTAACTTCCTTCCATTTGTACAATTAGATTCCTTCATAACGAGCATTAAATTCTACTTCATTATTTGAGCCAAGAGGAAGTTTTTTAGATATAATCCAAATAAGAGCACCTTCATTATCTCTTAATGTGCATTTAGCACTTGAAGCTCCTAGGCTACCATGAGAGGACACATCAAAATTTAATTTCAGTCTTCCACTATGAGGGGTCATCCATCTTGCCTTAATTCTTTTTTCCCAAGAGTTTGTCTAGGAGTCATTACTGTTATGATTCAAAAAAAATCTTAATAAAGTACAATATTTAATTATTTGATTATCCTCGGTTGTTATGTTCTATTTTTGAATTTTGATATTTAATTTTCAATAATTCATTTATTGCAACATTGATTCTTTTTATGACTTCTCCAACTTTCACTTTCCTCTCTTTAAATGTTCTATAATAACATTCCTTCTATATTTTCCAAATAACCATAAGACTTAATTTTCACAACTCAACCCAAGTGCAATTACTATTTTTTATTGTCAACCATGAAAATTTTCCAATAAATCTTCCTAAAATGCCCTAGATCAACCTAACATCTCAAATAACCAACACTAGCATCATCTACCAAAAGGACACCATAATAAGAGATTAGTAATAGTCTCAATTGCATTAATACATAATGGGCATCTCAAAGGGTCTAATATACCAATGATTTTAGTCTATCCTTGATTAAAATCCTTTTATTTAGAGAAATCCATAGAAAGGTGCCCAATTTTGGTAATACATATGCTCCCCAACAAGGATTCATCAACCACAATGGTTTGGTAGAAATAGGATTCTTGAATCCAATAGCCTATTTTGATCAAATAGTTTCTTAATTTGACTCCACATCAAATAATTTTATCCTCATTGGAAACTATTAAAAGAATCCCAATTCATTCTTGAGTTTAACTTTAGCTTTTGAAGAGATATGTGCCACATTGAAATCTTTCCATTCTCATTCAACACCATTTGCCTCATTTCTTTTGATGACATAGTCTATAACTTTTTATTCCACACAAGCTCCATAATTTCCTGACATTCACAAAGTTCAAGAATGTCTGCAAGGGGTTCATGCCAATTCTAAGAGTCTACCCAAAAAATTGTAGACTTTCCATTATTAATAATCCAATACAAATGATCTATGAAAAGATGTCTATAATTCATCATGAATTTTCATATGTGAGAGTTGTTTAAAGGATTAGCAATGGTTATTATTCTACTTAGATCATCATTATCTAAATATTTCCTTTATTACACTTTACTCCAAAGGGCTAAGGGACTATCAAACACTCTCCATACCAATTTAGTTCCAAGCTATATAAATTTGAATGCTAGAGCCACCTTCATTTTTACATTTCTTGACTATATCCCAACTTATCAAAGGGATCCTCTTGATTTTAGTGTAACCTTCTCATAGAAATATACTAATTACTCCATTAATATTACACATGTTATTCTTTTGTGAATCAAAGATAAGACATCATATAAATTTGGATTATAGATAGAACAACTTTTATCTTCATGATTTGCATCAAAACAACCAACTTTCCCTATCATATGCTTTATTAATGTCTAATTTGACCACCATACTTTTTAATCTTGGAATTAATTATTGAATAAATTGCCTCATGAGCCACTATTATCTTATATGTAATATTTTGGCTAGGTGTGAACCCACTTTGCTTAGAGGAAATAATTCCAGGAAAAACAACCTTTAATCTATTAAAAATTATGTTTGAAATGATTTTATAAATGGTATTGCACAATGAAATGGTTCAATAACCCACAAATAAGCCACAATCTATTTTTTTTTTAGAATAAGAGCAATGTTTGTATTATTAAAATATTTGAGAATATTTATGTACTTACATAAATCCTCCACCACCTCTCATACATCTCTTTCAATGGATCCCCAACACTTTTGGTAGAAACACACATGGAGCTCATCCAAACCAGGGGCTTTGTTTGGAGGAAATTGAAAAGTAGTTTTCTTAACTTTTGACATGGTTATTAAAGCCATTAACATCTCACTATCTTCTTCCTTTATTAAGGAGAGAATGTTACTTAGTAAAATGATTCATAAATGGTAAGGGGCACCATTGTCCACCACCATGTTTTGAAAAAATAAAATGAATTTAAGATGGATATCTTCAAATTTTCTCAAATGATGACCATCTACTAAAGAAATATTGTCAATTTTGTTTTGGTTTCTCCTAAATTTTGAAGCATTGTGAGTATTTTTTGTGTTTAAACCTCCTTTGTCCAACCAAGTTTCTCCATATTTGGATTTCTGGTAAATCTATTCGCTAGCTAATATTTATGCACGATAAGACATCAAATCCTTTTCTTTTAGGGAATCTACTTGAAACTTAATTGAGGAAATAACCTTTTGATTTAATTCTTCTAGTTCCTTTTCTATTCTAATCTTCTCCTCAAAAATATTTTTGAAATATTTTTTTATTCTAGACATTGATCTTTGTTTTGATGTGAAACATTTCAAAAATATATATATGAACATCTTTGTTCCTATTCGATTCGCTGGTTTAAAACACCATTATTGAATTAAATCCTCCAAATCTTCTTATATATGAACCACATCTTCTCAAATATAAACTAGTACTTTATAGGGGGTTTTGTCTTATGATATTTTTGGCAACACAAAAAATTATTAAAGCTTAAAATTAGGCATATTCTAAAATTTGGGGGATTGTAACCAATTGCATTAAATATGAATTGATCAAGACTTTTAACAATATTTATAATGATAATGATATGGGATGCAAGAGAGAGAATATTGGAGTTATGTTGGATATGAGAATTAGCAACTATAGGGGTTTTACACTAGTACAAAAACAACAATATATGATTAAAAAAACTATTAAAAACTGCTTATAAATGACTAACCATGGTCACGTGACCATTAGTAGTTTATTGCCAGTCATTTGTAACGTGACCAAATTGATGACTAAACCATTTTGTCATTTATTGGTTATTTTGATTGATCAATTCGGTAGTATATTTAGTCGTTAATTTGGTGGTATATTTGGTAGTATATTCGGTAGTATATTTAATCATTGTTTGTTAACTAGTGATTTATTTAGTTATGGTAGTAACTTATTTAGTCATTGCAATAATTAATTTCTTGTCAATTGGTAGTATATTTAGTCATTTTTATTCACTGATTTCTATCCATTGGAAGTATATTTAGTCATTTGTATTAGCTGATTTCTATCATTTGGTAGTATATTTAGTCAATTTAATTATTAATTGACATCAATTAGTAGTATATTTAGTCATTTTACTTAGCTGATATTTAAGGATTTAAACATAATTTACATAGAAATACACATCGATCATCAATTGCACACAATAAGACAACCATTAAGAAGGAAAAATTGCTAAACTTTATTAAAAAATGGTGTTCTTATAGCTTGCACAAGTATGAAATATCTATCTTGCTTGAAAAATGCTTAGAAATAGAGTATTACAATGTTTATTTTTAGTCACAAGATTAAAAATATGAGTTACAATGCACATGAATGACAAGAAAGAAACTTCTCCAAAAAAATTCTCAATGATGGAAATGCATGCTTGGAGCCCTTCAATGTAAGCACAAGCCCCTTTCATCTCGTAAAACTTCTACAACATGGGCAATCTTCCTGGAGCAAGCTATAACATGTAGAATCCTAGAAGGAGAGTGTTGATCATGTCCCATATATGAAGCTCTCTCCTTCAATGCAGCCAACAATAACCCTAGAATCTTTTCTCCTTTATATGCAATGTGCCATTTGCTATGAGCAACAGGGTGCTGCCTTTTCTGCCATGAATGAAGCTATGCCTCTATATAACCAAAAAAATTACTATTAGTCTCAATTCAGAAAGAATAAAAGTGCATTGTATATTGAAAGTTTATAAAAGTAAGTTCAAACACAATAGAAAGATAAATCAATTAAAAAATTGTAGCCTTGTCAACAAATACCTTAAACAAAGTGTTCAACATGGGCCTGAAATATGCATATTGAACCCTTGATTTTAGAACCTTGTTCAAAGTTTAAGAAAGGTGATACGCTCAAATTTTAGTTAATTTCTAAGAGATCTAATTTCACTATCCAAATAGCCATCAATCTATTTACTATATATAATTTCCCAGAATTCAGAATTTGAACATAATGAAACCAACCATAATTACCAAATATTTGACACCAAAATGTAGTACAAAATTAATTGTTTGACAAAATGCATTAAAGAGATGTCATCTCATGGAATGAAATGATATGATTGTGGAATGTGCACAAAATGGGTTTTGCAAGGAAGCTCTCAAAATCTTTGAATTAATGGAGCACTCTAGAACATCGACATTGTAAGCTTTTCTTGTGTTCTAGATGCATACTATCATGCAGGTTTAGTGGATGAGGGTTGCACATACTTCACAGGTCAGTAACCCTTACTGTATTACATATATGGTTGATCATTAGGTGTGCATGGTTGACCTTCGTGCCCATGTTAGCTATCTTGTGGACAGCCTAAACATTATTACTAAGATGCTAGTTAAACCTTTGGTGCTTGTGGAACATATATGAGTATACATTGAATATTCTAGCAACACTAATTTTTTAGTTGGATCCTAAAAATGCTGCAACTTATGTTCTCTAAAACACTGTGTATAAGCGGGCAGGTGTGGTGAGGTTCAAATAGTAAGGATATTGATGAAAGATAGATGAATTAAAAAGATACATGCATGTAGTTGGATTGAAGAGCATAAAATGGTACATGTTTTTTTTTGTGTAGGAGATAGATTACATCCAAAAACATGGGAGAGCTATGCAAAATTGGAGAAATTGGAGATAGATCACAGGGGGAGTCTACACATAAGACACCATTGTTTCAAATTCAAAATTGCTAGCTCTTTCACAATTGTTTTCTTCATTTATTTGATATAAGACAACCTGATGTATAGAAGATGCTCTCAAAATCATAGTAAAATCCTTTATTCCAAGAAGACTAAACAATGAATAAAAGCATCAATCATTAACTTGAACTTTGCAAGAGTTTCATCAAATTCTACTTTTCCACTCTCTTTTCCATTCTAAATTTTATTCCCAATTTCATCCATGAAGAACTTCCTCAGCCTGTAGATCTTGTTGTTAGCCATAACTTTACCGAGTGTTGAGGATAGCTTCGAGTTTTTATCCAAGTAGCAATTGACACAATTCAACCTTACCAAATACAATGTGTTGAAAATATCTTTGAAGTTATTTTGGAAAAGAGTTCCTAAGAGTATAATGCACAGTTTTGAATTAACCTTTTTGCATGAATTCCATATCTTTGATCAGCTATTTCAAGCTTGATGACCTTCATCAAGAACAAGTAGACTTGTGCTCTCTAAAAGTAGTTTTCCAATATGCTTAGCCTCTTCAGGAAGACTGGAAAACTAATTTTAGAGAGCCCAAGTTTGCTCATTCTTGATGAAGGTCATCAAGCTCGAAATAGCCGATCAAAGATATGGAATTCATGCAAAAAGGTTAATTCAAAACTGTGCATTATACTCTCAGGAACTCTTTTCCATAATAACTTCAAAGAGTTTTTCAACATATTGTATCTGGTAAGGCCAAATTTTGTCAATTGTTGCTTGGGTAAAAACTCGAAGGTATCCTCAATACTTGGTAAAGTTATGGCTAATAGCAGGATCTATAGGTTGAGGAAGTTCTACATGGATGAAATTGGGAATAAAATTTAGAATGGAAAAGAGAGTGGAAAAGTAGAATTTGATGAAACTCTTGTAAAGTTTAGGTTAATGACTGATTCTTTTGTTCATTGTTATGATGGGAAGATTTTGAATAGTCTTCCCAGAATAAAGGATTTTATTGTGATTTTGAGGGAATCTTCTATACAACAAGCTATCTTAGATCAAATAAATGAAGAAAACAATTGTGTAAGAGCTAGCAATTTTGAATTTGAAACAATGGTGTCTTATGTATAGACTCCCCTTGTGATTTTATCCTAGAATAAGGTATAGCAATTTTGAATTAGAAATAGTGGTATATGAACAACTATTTAGCCTATCTGTTATGCTACACTGATTAACTACATGTTAGAACATATCCATATTAGCATAAAATAGTAGGTGCAATTCACCTCAAACTCTGATTTGTAAGGAAGTTTGCACTCCTCCATGAAAATTCTTTGTGCACATAGCCAAACATTTAAAGTTCTTAACCAAAGCTCCAAAAATGAGTATCTCGTCATTGCATGACTCCTACTTTTGCTTTGAGTATGATAATATCTAAGCTTCTGGTGTTTCTAGAAAGAACCTATAGCGGAAAAGTGTAGTCTCCATCTGAAGGAACCATCTTCAGAGCTCTTCCCTGAAATGAGGGTTGAAAACATTAGAAGAAAACCAATACCATAATTCTAAAGTAACAATTTGTATCAAACCAAATTTCAGAAAGTATAATTAAAAAGACAAATCCTTACAATTGGACCTCAAATTGAACCAAGCAGATTTATGATTTTATCTTTAGAATGTAGGAACTTTCTATGTTGGATATTTAGGACCTCAAATTGGATCTACAATTGTACCATCAGATTTATGATTTTATCTTTAGAATGTAGGAACTTTCTCTATCAGATATTTAGAACGATCAACTGGGAATCCTAAGATGTAATCAAGTGGAAAGTAATGTTTCAGTCCACCTAGGTTTGTATTCATATACTCAGGTTTTGCTTCTGAGCAAAAACACCCGAAATTGTTTTAGACCGGCTCAAGGTACTCTCCAACCTGGTTATGTAACTGATAACAATCCAAGTTTTCCTGAATCATCTATACTTGAACGTTGCATCATAATCTATTCTTCCTACACATAAAATTCCACGTATTAACCTCTTCTAAATAAAACATTTAATCATCATAAACCATAATTAATAAATCATTTCAGTTTCAGAAAGAATCCAATGTCATTTACTATCAAAAAAAAAGTTGTATAAATCACAAAAAATCCATGAAGCCTCCTAAATGTAGCTTAAAACAAGTTTATAGGATGGGTTTCAGCATAAGAAGCTTTCTACTATAGCTCTCAATGAATGTATTGTAAGCAAAAAATAAAATTCTTCACACTCAAAGTAATGTAGTCAAACATTTATTCCAAAAGTATGTTAGCAGGTGTTAACTAAAAACAAAATGATTTTTTTCTTGGTTTCCTTTATCAATATGCCACGTGGAAATGCAATAATAATCACTAAGAAACCCTAACAATAAAAACAAATTAAAGGTTCAAGAAAGGAAATTCCAATGACTATTGTGTAATCATGACGAAGGCACTTATATGAGCATGACCTACATACGAATCCCTGCCATTGAATTTCCATCCATCTAAAGAGAAAATAAGCAATGTAAGGATTTGAGCAATATAAGTCCAAAGGGTTATGATATAATGGTAATGGAATCACCATAAGAGCACAATCGAGGAACAAATTTTTGTGATTGTAATTATGTGATCCATAACTCTATTGGTCATGTGGCACAGTTGCGCTATAACAAATACAAGATGCATTCATGTGTGACCCAAGTTTAATGTGTTTATGTTGTGATAGAAATGGAGGCACTCATATGAGCACAATTCATGTACAAATCACTATCATCACAATTAGGTGTCAATCATCATTGGGTGTATTTAGGTTGACTCAAGTTTAGCAAGTTACGATGTAATGATAGCATGATCCAAGAGTGATTACCTCTTGTTACAATAAACAACCTATAAATTTGGTTGATATGCAAAGTGGTTGTGTTATATCAATTATATAGTGCATTTAAGCACAACCCATGTTTAATGGGATATTCTAGAGAGTGATCAAGATTTTGTATATTAAACCTTATGAATGTTACTTAAAAGTGTATAGCTTAAACTACAGACCAAGTTTGTTACATACTTCCATGCAATCTTGGATTACCACAAACTATAATAATGTGATCTGCTAATAACCATTATGGGAAGTATTAAAGCGATAGCCATGCTATATAGGATACATTTCCTTGATCAGGTTTACATACCTTCATGATCAAACACAAGCTTCCCACACACTCTAGGATACAATCCAAGATCATACCACACCATGTCAAGACAACTAATTTTCTAACCCAAGATTTAAGGTTAATTTTTAATACCAACATAAGCATTGGTAAGAGCATGACTAGGGTACAAACCCTAGGCCTTCGTAGAAACATAAACCATAACTCAACAACAACAAAAATACCCAATACTAGTTGTTTTAAATACCCATATAAAAAAAATTCCCAACGTCATTTTTTTAAATACCAATATAGTCAATAACAAAGGGTTCACCGATTAATTTCATTGTAATTTATCATATTGGAAATGACGAGTGGGAGGAGCGGGTGACTGGGTGGGAGGAGTGGTTTGAATCCTGGGGTGAATGTTTTAGAGGGAGCCTCTGAAACTAACGATGATGAGGATGCAGATGATGATGAGGGTGCACGGGAAGTTCTCCCTGTTGTTGGTTCCTCCCTGGGGTCGCTAGAAGCTTTGTTGTAGCTTTGCGAGAGTGTGAGTTGTGGGGCAACTCTAATATATGAAGGACTCGCAGTTGTTGGGGTAGTTGCTTCTAATGTTTTTGATGAAGTGGTTGGTTCCTGTAAGGCCCCTCTCATTTGTTGTGTGTTTTTTTGTGGGTCTTCCTTTGCTTGGCAGGTGGCTTTGCTCTATTTTCATGTTGAGGGGCCTGTGTTCTACTCTCTTTTGCTGGAGTTGTTGTTTTTGGCTCTTGTTTTTGGTTTTTTGTGGCCCATAAGATGTTTGTTTGCTGGGAGTTTTTGGTTTATGAGACTATTGCTCTTACTGTTTGTGGTGATTTTTTGGCTTGTGTTGTGAATGTGGGGCTTGCTCGATTAGAGTTGAGTGCTCATGGTGAAGGCCTTTTTGTGGGTTTTTTGTTTTCCCTTGAATCGCTTCTTTCCAGTGGGTCTAGAGGGGTTTTCTTCCCTATTGAGGAAGGTGCAAGAGATGTGTTGAGGATCTTCGACATCTTGTGTGTGTTAGTTCTTTTGTGTTTTTGGGCAGATAGTTCAGGGGTGTTTTCTCTAATGGCTAGTTTGAAGGTGTCTTGTTTTCATAGGAAGGTCTATTTTAGTATCTCCATTTTTTTTGGGTTGAGTTCCAGGCTACTTTGGTTCATACCAAAGTGTATTTTCCCCCCTTTCCAACTTACGAAGCTTCTGTTTTTCAAAGGGGGACTGGAGACTCTTGTTTTCTTGTGCTAGTGATTGAGGGTCACTCATGGGCGTGTTGTTTCAAAGTTTTATTCTAAAAGCTCAGGGGATTTTATGCTTTTTCCTGATGATTGTAGTGCATTCTTCTTTTGTGCACCTGTATCTTGCTAGGCCTAAGGAGGTTGTGATTGTTCCTCCTTCCAATTTTTTTCTCTTCGTTTCTACAGTTGGTGTCTTCTATGGAGGTGGATACTGCCCCCTTTGAGGTGGAGCCCTCTTCTTTTGAGGTGGAGGGGGTTGTTGTAGGTTTGGTTAGAAGCATTTTTCTCCTATGCTCGATCCTATCGAGATGGAGCTTGTGTGGATTGATGATCAGTGGTGGCTTTGGAGTTTGGGGCTCTCATATCTTCCTCTCCTATAGAGGGGAGGCCCCTCCTATTGAGGTGGAGATAGGGTTGGTGTTGGTAGGTTGTTGCTGCAAGAAGGTTGTTGCACTTCAGGGTCTCATTATGCTCTCTAACTCCCCCATTGAGGTGGGATTTTTGGATTTTCTATTGTGGTTGTATAGGGGTTTGATGGTGTTCTACACCATTAAGTTGCTTATTCATCTTGGCTCAATGGTTTCTTTCCTAAGCAGTTGGTTTGTTGCTACCTGGATGATGCAGACAAGTTCTTTGTTCTCCTAAAGGGTTGTAGGTCTTGGTTAAAACTTGATTGTAAAGGGACCACAATCCCTTGTTAGGGTTTTTGGTCTCGATTAAAACTAGGTTATTTGAGGGTTTTAGGCCCTTGTTTGTTTGTTTGATGTTTATCTTTTAGAGGCTGTTGTTGGGTTGTTGTTGGTTTGTGATTTATCATATTTGCAGCTTGCTCTCCTTTGTTAGGTTGGCAGTTCCCCTCAAAACTACTTTGTACTGGGTTCCAGACCCCTTCAAAACCTACTTTTACCTCTAATAAAAAATAAAGGGTTCACCGAACATCCTTTTTTTAATGCCTGGGAAAAATGATAACAAAATAAAAATTTAGAAAACTATGTGTAATACCAAAAAAGGTTGAGACCTCATTTGTTTCTCAGAAAAAAATATTATATCGATAGTGAAAAAAATATCCAGTACCATGTTTTAAATATACCCATTTCAAGTGAAAACCCTACATCAAAATACCCAAAAAACCAATAAAAAAATATTGAGCATCAGTTTTTAAACATACCCAAATATCTAGTAACAAAACAACTAGCATCATAAAATTCAAATAGCCAAATAGTACTTCATGAAAACACCTAGCATCAAATTTTTCAAATACCCAATAGGCATAACGTATACATCCAACTTTAAAAAAAAAAAGGATGGCTTGCTTACCTCTAAGATGATCCACAACAAAAAACTCAAAATCCTTAAGACATGTTCCCAAGTGGGGAGTTGTCTGATAGAAGGATAGATTTGGCCACATTCTAGACCCGTACTTTGAAGCACTTTTGGCAAGAGATTCCTCCACTAGGAAAGCCCTTTGATTATTGCTCAATATCTCCATCTTCAAAACCCTTTAACCGTTGTTTGTTTTCCCAAACTATTTCTTCTAACTAAGCAATAGTTAAAAACCACAAGAAAGTGGTGGTCTTAATTATATCATTTGATGGCTAGGAAGATTTTCTCTCAAAAAATAAAGTTTGATGCAAAAAATTAGTCATTTATAGCTGTGTTGCAAAAAATGAGTAGAATTTAGTCATTTTCAGATGTCGTGATTAAATTTTTTAGTCACGTAGTCATTTATTTGCCAAATTCTACTAGTGTTAGAAGGAAGCAATATAATGAGATTAAAGGTCAAAATAGGGGAGGTAGCATGGGAAATGAAAAATATATGAGATAAAGTTTAAACGTGAATGATAGGAAATGAAGCTTGATATTATGGGGCATGGGTGCATCATTAAGAAATCATGATGAGCTTATGTTTTAACAATATGTCTAAGCACATCCATTCTACAAGATTTTACCATGGAGATATTAAACTAGATCTAAAGAATTAGCATTATCATCAATATTTTTATCATTATTATCAGGATTAGCATGGAGGTCTTTAGAATATTTTTTGCCTTTTAGTGAAGCATTAAAATAATATTTCAAATCATAAAGAAAATTATTATAATTAAAACTATAATGAATAATTAAAATATTTTTTAATTAACCTTTGCAATCATAATTCCCTTTAATTTGAAAATATCAACATGCATAAATATGAACTACATTAAATTTATTAAATATTATTTATTTTAAATGAAAATATTCATGCATAAATTTCTCTTAGCTTCAAGAATATTTATTCAAATATTCTCTACTAATGAGGCCAACCACATGAAGGTGAAAGCTTGTATGGCCTCCCCTAATTGACCTAAGACAACCACAAAATAAAACAACACATCAACACAAAAACACAACACCACACAAAACGATACAACACATGTCTTATTAGTACTTGTCATTGGCATAGTACTATTGTAAAGAGTTTGGATTTTTTTAGTTAACCAGTTATTAATAATTTAGTTTTCAACCAATCAAAAATAATATTTTTAAAAAATTATAATAAAATTCAATTTTGTCAAGTCAACTTGTAAAATATTTAACTTTACAAATTAAAATAAATAAATGTTATTTATTTTTACATTTTTAAAAATGTAATTGCTATTTTTTTTTAAATCTCAAAAAATCAATAACTATTTTATAGAGATTTGGATTTACACTATTAAAATAATAAAATAAAATAAAAATTGTATTATTCTTTCCATTAGACTAATATCTTTGTTATCTATGTTTTTAACATTTAATGGTATAATTTAATTATTATATTATCTCCTTTTTATTAGTAATTTTTTTCATCACGTATATTATTATATTAATTTATATATAGATTCTGGACAAAAATTATAACCTATATTATTTTAGGTCTTTATTATATACAATATACAACCTATTTTAATATAGATAATATTAATTTATATATATAACCTATATTAATATAGAATTTATATATATTATTTCTATTTATATCGAAGGTAATATGTTGTAGTCCAAAATAAGTTAATCTACATTGTGTAGGTAATATATTAATTTATATTATACATTTATATTAATATATATGATTGGTTATTTTATTTTATATAAATTATTATGATTTTATCTATTTATATTAATATATATTATAGGTTATATATAATATAATCTATTGTATTTTAACCATCTATTTTTTTTATTTTAATTGAATCATTTATTTAATTTTCTAATTTATATTTTATTTATAATCTTATCTTTTATCTTTTTTCTTTGGCTAAATTATTATTGTTTTAAGATTTATTATATTTTCTTTTATATCTTCCTTCATTTCTTTTAATAATTTTGGTAATTATTCCTTAATCATTTTTGTTATATAATTCATCTTTATAATTCTCTTAAGAGTTATTTATTCACCGTTTGAGACATCTTTATCTTTTTTTATCCATTTATTTGTGTTATATCATATTATTATATTATTCATTCTTTTGTTATGCCTTCATCATTTTTTTTTTGCCTATTTTCACATTTACTTCATTTTTTAATCTCTTCCCTACCTACCCTCTCCCACCACTTAACTCTTCTTAAGGTCATTTCTACAATCATATTCTTCATTATCCTCTTTCTATGATGAATCATTGAGTTAGGGTTAGGGTAAGGTCATTAAGAGTTATTTATTCATTGTTTGAGACATTTAACTTTAACCTTTTTTGATCCATTTATTTGTGTTATATCATATTACTATATTATTCATTCTTCTATTATGTCTTCATCATTTTTTTGTCTATTTTCGCTTTTATTTCATTTTCCAATCTCCTCCCTCCTTGCCCTCTCCCACCATTTAACTCTTCTTAAGGCCATTTCTACAATCATATTCTTCATTATCCTCTTTCTACGATGAATCATTTAGTGTGGTTTGAAACGTCAACTCAAAATAGCATACATAGTTTAATCTAGAAGTGCTTACTCTATCATTCATGGACTTTGAAAAAATCATACCATCTATAATCATTGATTTGTTAATATTTAGTATTATTGATTTGAATGAAGAGATATAGTTGCACTTGTGTCTACTATGAGTCAAATCTAATAATTTAATATAATATATTTTTTTTTTACTATATATCTATATATATTAAAAATAAACAACTTACATTTATTTTTTATCAAATCTAAAGAACAACAATTACAATACTGTTAAGGCGAGGCAAGTACTAGCCACTACGTGGCACTTGTTTTATTTATAAAAAAAAAATATTTACATAGCATTAAATATGCAACTTTATTTTATTTTATGATTCATTATGATGTTCATTGATCAAAATTAAAAAATATTTAAGTTTTAAAACTATAATGAATAATTAAAATGTATTTTATATTTCACCTTTGCAATCACAATTTTTTTTAACTTGAGAATTTCAATATATGCATGTAATATGAACTACCTTAAATTTATAAAATATTATTTATTTTATATGAAATTACTTATACATAAGCTTCTCTTAGCTTCAATAATATTTCTTCAATCATTCTCTACTAACAAGGTCAACCACGTGAAGGTGTAAGCTTGCATGGCCTCCCCTAATTGACCTAAGATAACCACAAAACAACACAACACCACACAACACAACACCACACCACACCACACCATACCACACAAAATAACACAAAACAACACGACACATGTTTTATTTATTTTTTATTTATATAGCTTTAAATATACAACTTAAATATGATGATCATAATTTGCTATCAAGTTCTCATATTTTATGATTTGTTGTCAGTTATGGAATATGCAATTATTGTAAAGTTTCAAAAGTATTTAGTTATAGAATATGCAATTATTTTAAAGTTTAAAAACATTTAGTTATAGAACATGCAATAGTATTAATATGTTATTATGTTGACATTCTCACATCATGTGATGCTCTTTTAAATGACATTTTTGTAAGACTGAATGGTTTGAGGTTATTTACAATAATGTCAATTATGTGACAAGTTAAAATGCAATTTTTAAAAAAATTGTTAGCATGGTTATGAAGCCATTCACAATAATGTTAATTATGTGTCATGTTGTGATTCGTAAATGATCAATTTATTTTCAAAATTATGATTTGTAGTTTTAGTGTTGAGGTCAAAATTAATAAATTCTTAGATAAGAATTAAACATTAATCATAATTATCAAAAAAAACTAAGAAAACAATAGATAGTCCTTATAGATTGGCCTTAGCCTATCGACCATTCTTTAAGCTGTCAAAAAAATACATGACCTTAAGGAATAACCATGGCCATTGGCTATTCCCTTCAATCTTAAGAAGGGGTTTTTAGCCCAGGTTCCAATTTTTTATTTTTATTAAACATTATGTTTGTACATATTATAATACTAGGTCAATGTAGTAGACCAAATTACTACTAAAGAAATGGTGAATGCCTAATTACATCCCTTGCTCCTTTGAATACAAACCAGAAATATCACTCATAGTTTTGACCATAGTGACGAAAAATGTCTAGTTCAAAAATTTGCTCAACTCTCTTTAACATCCTTGTTATCTAACTTTTCAACATCCATTATTGTGAACTTACACTATCCACTTGAGTTGTGTGTAACCCTGCCACCCTGTAATACCAATTTAACCATAAATTGGTCACCACAATACAAATAAAATAGATAAATGCAAATAATCTAGAATCCATGAAATCACACATTTTATAACTGTTACAAACAAACAAACAAAACTCACAAAGGTAGAAAATACTTTTAGAAGTTTGAAGACTTGCAGTCTCAAAGGTAGAAAACACTTTTAGAAGTTTGAAGACTCACAGTTATAAAAAAAATATTGCCTTTAGTTTAAAATGATGGCTAAATAGCTATTGCGGGTGATGAAAGCAACACAAAAGTTATAATTTTTTTTTGTATAAAATCTGCTTTCCTTTGCATTGAAGGTATTCGACTCTATTCTATTTTAGAAAAGTACATAATACATGACTTGTATGTTGAAAGAGTGTGTCAGTATTATGTTGCTTGGTAAATAAATCACTCCACATGCCAAAAGGCCAAAAGGCCTTTAAAAACTATTATTGAACATGTAATTTCTTAGTTAATTTGGATAAGATCTAACTACAGAGAAAGTAAGAAAGAATGCTACTGTGAAACCAATAAATTACTTATTTTTGTATGAACAATAGACCAAATAGGTGTCTGGCTCTATCCTTGAGCTTAAAATTACTAAATTTGATAGGAAAGAGTTGAGTACAAATCCAAGGAGATGCAATAAAGTATAAAATTTATATAGAATACTCTATCCAATTCATAGGTTTTTAGAGAAAAGAAGGTTAATATATGACACAAGTAGATAGCCATGTTAAGGTTACATTGTGACAACTGAATAGTTAGATGCTAAACAATAGACTGTTTCAACAACTTCAAGAAGCAAATTGCAGAAATATTGAGCATTACACAGACTTGATGAAAGTTTTGGAGAGCTTTAGGATAAATCTAATCTGTGCATGTTTTATGGTATGAAATTAACACAATGATGATTTGTACTAAATAATAATGCTCTTCCATGTAGGCAGTCCAATGAAAGATAAAAATTTGTTTTCCAATTTTTAGGCCTCTAGCCTATATTCTAGCATGCATCTAGTGTCTGATCACTTGTGTTACTTTGATTTCCCAAGAACAACACTACCACAAATGACTTAGCAACTAGGGATAGGTAGCTAATGATACAAGATATTAGAAGCATCCACAGTGTTAGATCTAGATTATTGGGTTCATTTTCAACTATCTACCATTTGATGTTTGGATGCACCACTATGGGATGATTAATTATTTTGCAATTAAATAAGGGCTATAGGACCATAGTGGCATTTGCATTTTTCCCATGTGAAATAACTTTCAATCTAGGGTCTATGTTAACAATAATATCCATTTTTGCATTGTTCGTATAATTCAAAACATATAAGCTCTAGCTAAAGTTTCTTCCAGTTATATGATGTTCTTTCATTCCCCAAAACTGATAAGGAGAGGAAGGGTCTAGTTAAATTTTCTTCCAGTTATTTTGAAGCTAGGATAGTTAAGAAGGTGTGGAGGGAGGTGTTCAGAATTCTCATGGAATACATCTCCCTGGATGACAGATTTACCAGAGTTTATGGGTGCCACTTTGCCCTACTCAATCATTTTCGGCATAAGGTAAGGGTTTCCTTCCCCCACTATCTGCTATGTTCCTTGAATAATAGCATAGAGGAACATAAGAAGAGTCTTAGGAGGAATTTGGTCCTACATACTGGTCTCATTAGGCTTATTCATGAGCATTTTAAAAACATGTCGGCCCTGTCTAACCCGTTATTGGCCTCAGTCTTAGATGGTGAGGATACTGAGGCTAGCTCGTTTGAAGTGAAAGAAAATTCCGATACTGAGTGGGAGGAGGAAGACTCTCCCTCCCATAGTAAGAAAAGAAAGAAAACCCCTCAGAAGAAACCCTCAAACAAAAAAGTGTGCACTACGAAAACCCCTAAGGGCACGACTCAGGAGGCAAAAAGTAGTAAGAAGGACCCTCCCGTGAATAAGTTGGTTTCCTATTCGAAGAATTCTCTGGAAGATAATTTTGATGATCATAATGCTACTGAGGACTCTTATACCTCCTACCTTGCCACTGATAGAGAGAATAGACCTAGATTCCCCAGAGACCTGAATCCTGATGACCACCATTTCAAGCCGGATAGGGAATTTTCTAACGATATTATGGTTATAGCCAGAAATAGGGTTGTTGACTACTTCAGGATCATAAAATGGGTGTTTCATGAGATTAAGGATCTTAATTTAAAAAATAGGGCTCTCACTGGCAAGATGGATGATTTGGAAGCGAAAGGTATATCACAGAATTCTACTGGTGTTTTGTGGACTACGGATGAGAAGAGGGCCTTGGTCAAATGTCTTCAAAGAAATGTTGAGCTAATGGACAAGATAAAGAAGGATAATGAGAACAAGGTCAAACTGCTGGAAGAGGAAATTGGAAAAATCAGGGATACTATGAAAATTGTTATGGAATGCAGCCACATATTTGTTAAACAAAATGCTACTATCTTGAGTGCCATGGTGGAGAAGATGGATAATATTCAGCAGGGATCGTTGTTTGTGGACTTGGAAGCTAGGAAGGATAAAGGTAAGAAGGAGGATTCAGTCCCTTCGAAAAGGACTAGAGCAAACCTAAAAAGAAAATCAGGTTCTTCGCCTCAAGAGATCCAAAACCTAAAGAAGGTAACCTAGGAGATGTGCAACCTTGAAGCTAAGGTTGTTGAAACTTTGAAGTCTTTAGGTTAGTTTAGGCTGTGTTGGGTGTTGGCTTCAAGCTGGCTTTTTGACTGCTCTTGGTTCGTGGTTGTTGTCCTTTTTGTTTTCTTTGTCACAACCTTCTTTTTGTTGGGTACTCTGATGATTTATCTTTCTATGGTTTGTAAATTCTGTGGTTTCGGGTCCCTGTAAAACCCATTTTTTCCTTTATCAAAAACATATAAGCTTAAGTATGACTTTAGCCTTGACTAATTCATTCTTCTTAGGGCTTTCATTTTTTCTTCATTGGTATATCTCAATACATTGTGTGAATACAATGTTAAAACTTATTTATGGTTCTTATTCTTCTTTAAGATATTACTTAAATTTCAAAACAATTTTATATTTGACTCTTTTAACTATTTTTATTTCTTGTCTATTATATTTATCTTCAGTTGCCTCTTAATTAGAAATTTGGTCTTGTGATAGATAATGCACACTAAATAGAGGGAGAAGAAGATAGTGGAATTGTTATTTGCTTATCACTTGGTATCTAATTGTTGCCACTATTACAAGGTGGGAAAGAAATAAAATTATTAAACTATCAATATGAGAAGTGTTCTTTTAAAAGGTTTCCAATCTGTTTGTTAGATAAAATAGATGTGTAGAAGACATCTTTTATAGAGAGAAGAGAGAATATTACAACGTAATAAATTACCAAGCAAGTTACATAATCTGTCAGCCTCAATTTCTTTTTTACAATTCACTTATATTCCAAGCAATAGCATAATGAAATACATACCAACACTAAAGAACCCAAATCCATAAAATAACTCTTAAAAATTCATTATAGAAAAAGGAATGGTATACACAAGAAACACACAAAACAAAGACAATCTAAACCATTAGGCACATGTACATACCAGTTTCCATTTTTAAGCATTCATGTCAACCTTACCAAACATGCCCAACTTCAATGATTTCAGCTCCTTTGTATTATTACAACTCATGGACAATCCTAATAGCTAATTGTTAGTCATAGCATTCTAAAACTTGACCAAAACTACTTAAAATACAGAATATATTGAAACATAATAATATAAAATATTTGTGATTTATCTAAAACTAAGATGTTCCACTTCACAAACTTTGTTCTTGAATAAAACAATGACACACACCTAATAAATTTTCAAAATTAAGAAAAGAAAAAAAGGAGAGTGTTGACAATAAAAAGAAAACCACAAGCCTAAATTTACCTTCCAACATTTTACACACTTGATTTGGACTTGTACAATTGATTTGAGCTTCCTATTCCTTTGCCAACTGTGTAATTTAAAATCTAATGACTATTGGTTAATGGAGCTTATCCATTTGCACATTTTGGGTTGAGATTTGTTTATCATGAGTTTATATTAGGAGAGGATACAAAAATACATGCAAAAGACAACACTCCACACCCTAAGTTTTTAAATATGAAAAAAGGAATGAAGGAAAAACCTAAGTCGATGATGAAGCTCAGTAATCCTCAGCTGTTAATGGTCTGCGAGCAGGTTCAGAAGGAGTCATGAAGTGCTCATAAATAATACCAGCAAGGCCTCCCCTGAGAAATGGACCTGCCCAGTGAATCCACTAGTAGCATCATGAACAACTAAACATAAAATTAAACATGAATCAGTCTATTAGAAATTAAAACAAACCAAAACCTTCATTCCGAGGGAAAGCAAAACACAGTGACAACTAAAAGATTAAGAAAAAATGATCTCTAAAGTGGTCAAATTTGAAATGTTGTATATATAAATCTATATTCCAAACATTAAATTATATCCAAAATACTGATTTGGTGAAAATATATTAATTACATCAAAGCATTAACTTATATCCAAGATCTAACATGTGATTTCCACCACTTTCATCTTAACGCCATGGAGGGTAGGTAAGCCATACCAAAAAGCAATAAGGATAATAATATTAAGGGTAAATAAACCAGGTCTTTTAACATTTTTTTAGTCTTTCTTAGTATAATCAACCGTGCATATGTAAACAATCCTATTCATCCCAACAACTCATTAGATATTTTTTAAAGTTAATCTATAAGAAGAATTATGTAAACAATCTGTGATTGCTATTCATCTTGGTAGGACAAACAACCCGATAGTTTTTATATTAGAGATAAACTATAGGAATAATTATGTAAACAATCTGTGAATTCCTTAAATTGTTCCTATGCAAATGGTCTGGCTAACAGAGGTATTTGATGAATATTAAAATGGGGAACAAAATGAATGGTGATGAAAAGAGCAGCAAGTTTCATGTCATTCAAGGGCATCTTATATGAAAGCAAAGTGAGGGCATGTCAATTAAAACTGAGTATTCTTCAGATTAAAAATAAAATTGCATGGAAGAAGAATTTTGTCCTTATTAGTTGTTTTATTTTCCCTATCTCTTCCTCTTTCTCTGCTTTGCCTCTTATGTTATAACACAAATGTAACAACCAAACAAAAAGCAACAAATAAAAGATGAAAAACATGGACACACAAACCAACGTGCACGCTGTAGATGTTGGGCTCGGTGAAGCTCAAATATTCTAATTATAATGACACTTTCTCTCATACTCGAAACAGATGCCTTTTTTGTAACTAGCTTCTTTTTGGCATATATTTGCTAATTTAGAAGTTGACCGTTTAAGTGGATTTTTCCATTTTGGAGATGAAACTAAATTATAAAAGTCGTTGCTGCTTGAATATTATTTATTGTATTGAGAATTAATAAAAGAGATTCCCTTGTCGAAAATGGATGTAGATTATAAGATGAACCACTATAAAAATCATGTGTTCTTATTTGTGTGTGTTATTGTTTGTGTGATAGGTCGAATCTATGCGCTAGAAAATGAACAACAAACAAGAGAGTGCAAAATAACACTAAAAACAACCTACACCTCAAGATTAGCCTAGTTGGATTCAATACAAAATAAAATGGAACTTTATACCTTGTCTTGAATCGATTCTTTGGTTGGCCCTTTGATCTTTGGTGTTGTATGCTCCTTAGATGACACAAGATGCAAGCTAGATAATGATATGATAATGGATGAAAGTGGATGCAAGTGTGAGAAATGGCTTAGTATGGCTCCTAGAAATTTTTTGCAAGAGTTTGACTACAATGCATGATCTCTCCCAAATGAAAAAAAAGAGGGGGTATTTATAGAGAATTTTGGAATTCTCTAGGGAAATAGATGGTCAAGATTGAACCACCAAGATCAAGATGTAGGGCTAAAGTGAGTTGAGAACTCACAAGCCCTCACCTCTTGACATGTGGCATGTGATGTGGCTTAAAATGGTGATGTGTATATGAGGTGGAAGGATAGTACATAGTACCTTGGAATTCCTCTTTATCCCCATGTGGGTGAGAGGACATGTGAGGAATTAAAAATTCCTCAAACATTCTTATGGGGATGAGAGAAGGAATTTTAAATCCCAAAAGGTGCATTGAGGGATTAAATGTGAATTAAAGATTCACATGGGGAAAAGAATGTTTTATGTGGTCCTTATCCCCATGTGGGTGAGAGGACATGTAGGGAATTAAAAATTCCTCCAATATTCTCATGGAGATAAGAGATGGAATTTTAAATTCCAAGGGGTAAATTGAAAAATTAAATTTGAATTAAAGTTTCACATGGGGAATGGAGTGTTTTATGTGGTCTTTATCCCCATGTGGGTGAGAGGACATGTGGAGAATTAAAAATTCTTCAAATATTCTCATGGGGATGAGAGAAGGAATTCCAAGGGATTAGGGATGACCTAGTTAAGTGATTAAAGTTGTGCAAGTACTTGATTAAACTAATTAATGACATTTTAGAAGCAAGTGGGAAATTATGGAGGATGGGGCCCTAATGATGATTAGGGGTGTGCATATCTTAATCATAAATTAATTACGACTAAGAAAGAGGGTTAGATTGCTAAAAAGGATTAGAGGCCAACTTGCAAAAGTTGGAGGATGTGACAATGAGAGAGAAAATAAGGAATTTAAAAAATAAATTTAAAATTCCAAAAGACAATATGACTAGATTAAATAAAGTGATGCATTTATTTAATTTAGAGAAGAAAGAGGGGAAAAATATTTATTAAATTAAATACTTTGAGAAACCTTGTGGAAGACATGAAATATTAATTAAATGAGTGATTTAATTAATACCGGAAAAGGGGACGATTTGAATGAGTAGAGGGATGATTAAGGAGACGACTTTGACCATATGGAAGTGGTCAAATTTAGATGTCTACAATTTGTTCATTTTATTTTCTACAATCTTTTCTTTCATTCATTCCACTATCATTGAATTCAACAATTGGTATTGGAGCCATGGAGAAGTATTGAGCAGAGATGGAAAATGATTGGGTGTTTGATCCCAGAGTTGAGTGCTTTTATATAGTGAAGAGATGGGTTGAAGTGGGAGTTTCAGATGATGATGAAGTTGATTCTATCATTGAAGAATTTCTTGGCAATTTAGATTCGGTAGAAAGTATTGTTGTAAGTGCAACTTGAATCAAGGCATCGTGTTCATTGGTGGAATGATTGGAAAAATGAGAAGGATTCGGCTGAAGAGGAGGGGATGTTAGGTTTGTTTCCTTCTCAACTCTTGATGCAATTGTGGTTGCTATTGGAAAAGAGAAAAAAGATAACAAAGAGGGTTTGAAGCCATTACTCGTTAAACAAGGAGAGACTGTGGAGTTTACCTTCCAAGATGAGGAGGATGCAGTCTGGAACTAGGCGAGTGAAGATGAACCTAAGAAAGAGGCTGAGAATCGAGAGGATTACCTGAACAAAGAAGTTGTGATCCTAAAGGAAGAGATTTTGATGCTCAGAGAGTGAATTTTTTGTATGGAGAAAGAAAAAGACAACTTTGCAAAAGAATGGGAGTTTTCTAGAAAGAAAATAAAGTAAGCATTAAAGATGGAAATGGATGATGCTCCTGTCTATTTGGCCACTGAAGTTCTTATGAGTAATGTTGATCTTGATTCCCCAGGCACTACCTAGGTGAGGTATGTGTGGGAAAGGGCCTTGCAAAATATGAGAGATAGATTTTAACATGCTAAAAGACTTCGAAAAGGCTGAAAGAGCAATGAAGGCTGAGAATAAGGCCTTTGAGGAAATTGGATTTCAAAAAGAAAAAGAGAGATGATTTATTGATGAAGATTGTAGAAGTAGAGGCAAAGTGGAATGCATTGATTGTGGTAGTGCAAAACCTTCTACAGGAAATATAAAAAAATCATTGTTTGAGATGGGGTTTGGTAATGTCATTGATGTTGACATGGAGCTCATTGGTGTTGGGTATGGTTATCAAGCAGTCCTAATGCTACTGCATATGGTGGTGGATATGATAGTGCAACTATGTTTGCATGGAAGGGGAGACCCTTCAAGAGTACTGCCGGTGTACAGAAAAGCTTTTAAATTGGGGCCATGGTGGAGGTCCAAATTTGATTTTGCTTGTGCGGGAGGAAATGGAAAGCTTAAAATCCATGGAGGTTATTAAATCTGATGTGCTTTGGAGGAGACTCATCCAAAGCATTTTTTAACAGAATTTTGCGAAGCTAAAATCTTCGTTGGGGCTGATGTAAATGCCTACAATGGGGGATATCTTTGAGCAACTATCTCAAGCAATATTTGGTCTTCAAGTGGGAGATTATTGGGTTTGGTGAAGCCCAAATATTTTAATTATAACGGCAATTTCTCTCATACTCGAAATGGATTCCTTTTTTGTAACTGGCTTCTTTTTGGCATGTATTTGCTAATTTAGAAGTTGAAAGTTTAAGTGGATTTTTCTATTTTGGAGATAAGACTAAATTATAAAAGTTGCTACTACTTGGAGAATTAATAAAAGAGATTCCCCTGTTGAAAGTGGATGTAGTCTATAAGACGAACCACTATAAAAATCATGTGTTCTTGTTTGTTCATTTTATTTTCTGCAATTGTTTTCTTTTGTTTATTCTAATATCATTAAATTTAATAGTAGACAATCCTTAAAAAAACTTTAAAAAAAAACTTGGAAAAAAATTGTAATAAAAGAAAAACAAAAAGACAGAACAAAGCATTCACAAAAAGTAATTGACTGCATTGTATCAGCTTGTTGGGCTTCCCCATTACTCGTTTCACAACATATTTTTCTTTCAATTCCTTCTTCTAACTGGGCTTGGGAGTGTGAAGAGTGAGGAGAAAATAAAAGTAAATTGAACGATCGCACAACCTCTGAAGCAGTGGACTAGATGTTGCGTGGATGAGATGGAGTGCGGCGTGAGAAAATTTGAGCACAACAAAGGAGCCCTTCAAATAGAGAGGATTAGTTTGTGAGGATTGTCCTCTTCTCTTCTTCGGCTCCCAACTCTCTTCTCCTTCATTTGAAGCCATAGCAATTAATTTCTTGACTACCCTAAATTTATGTTTTCCAACAGCCTAATTTCTAAGATTCCTGAAATTCCACTATCTATTTTATTGAAAAACTTTTGAATTTG
The DNA here is from genome assembly GCA_007258455.2 of Sequoia sempervirens. Taxonomy (NCBI): domain Eukaryota; kingdom Viridiplantae; phylum Streptophyta; class Pinopsida; order Cupressales; family Cupressaceae; genus Sequoia; species Sequoia sempervirens. The sequence goes on along the minus strand of VDFB02331772.1, from coordinate 15,660 downwards.
AATTTTCTCCACAACTATTTTAGTTTTAAATTGGATAATTGATATGTAATTTAAACAAATTAATAGTTTGTAGGTATTAATTTTTTATATTTTCATTAAATTTATGTGATTTGATTTTTGCATATTAAAATTTAATATAATATTAATTAATATTATTATTTTTAGATGTACAATGGATTTGTCATAATAATTTTTATTTTTATATATGTTTTATATAAATAATTAAAAAGATCTCCACACTTAAAAGTAATAGTGGAGAAAATATTTAAATCTCCCTTTAAACTGCTAGGCATTAAGGACACAAATAACAAACCCATTAAACTTGAGAAAATGTTAAATTTTAAAAACAACAAATAATGGTGGCATTGGTACTCTATGGTTTGATAGATTAGCCATTATTGTTGAGTGGGTACACCCCATCATTCAGGTTTGGTGACATGCTACAACTACACAAACCTAAAGATTTTTTCATTTAGCTTAATCAATAAAAAACATCTACTATTAGAAAAATTATCAATACTATCTCAACCAAACAAAGCAAAAATCAACTTGAAGATTGTTCACAAGTACATGATTTAAGGAAACTTAGGCAAAGATTCATAGCAATTCAAATAGAACACAATAAGATTTTAGCAATACAAAGTTCTTTAGGATTCAAATGCTTTTATGCTCATCGTTTATTTTCTTATTCGATAATTTTGATGACGAGTGAATGTCAATGGCAATATCAACTTTCAAGAAAAATATTAAAATCCATGTGCATGCTCTTACTCAAGTTATATCTAACAATCTAATTGCTTGCAAGACACCCACTTCCTCTATCATCTCAACACCTCTTCCTTGTACCATTTATCTTTTCCCGTCTTTTTATATGCTTTGTTATATCTATCTTATCTACAAATAGGAAGTATCCTAATTTTTATTATTTCATCTTTAAAAAAGAAGAATATCTACTTATAGCTTGATTATTATTATATTAAATAGGCATTTCTTTTTTCTTTCTTTTATTTATTGGTGGGCGAGGGGAGATGAATAAGAGTCTACGAGATTCACTTTTCAAGACATTTAGCCAATAAAGTTATGATTCCCTCAATCAAATAGGAATGGATTCTTTATTAAATGCTAAAAATATAAATTTATAACTAGAAGGCATAATCAACTCCAACATAATATAGTAATTTGTTCTACCCTCCACCTAGCCTACTTTTCTATAGGGGCAAGACATGAAACCTCACACTTCCTGCCAAATTTCAAGAATTTCTAGGTTATTCGACCCTCAAATGTCCTCTCTAAGAGGATGACCATGTGCTTAGAATGTTGTTGTTCTACAGGATTCTCATTTTCCAAAAGGATTTGAAAACTCAGCTAGACAAAGAGGTCCCATGACTTGGAATAGGTTCCACATAGGAGACTTTTGCATCCCCAATAGAATAAATAAATATAGAACTTACCCCATCTATAAATTTGCAAGATCCCAACTTGGAATGGAGTTTCTAAGCAAGGTGAAGGTGTGAAGCCCAGGGTAAGACATTGAGAAAGTGCATTGTAGCATTTATGAATTGGAGAATATGATTGGAGAGGTAATGTTGAAATGTTTGTGCATGTTGCATGGCTGAAGAGGATCCTTCATTTCATGTCAATAAAATTCTCATCTCTCATATGTATTTTATGCATCATATTGTTCCTTGTTTGCTATCACCAAATCTTCCTCTACCTCAAGTGACAAAGGATTTTGGAACACTACCACTACCATCCCCGCCATCTAATTTCCTCTTCCACCTTCCTTCCTTCATTACATTCAATGGTCAAACCATTATAAACCTACTCAAGCTCTCATTGTGGGTGCATCATACAGATAATTTATATTCCCTCTTCCAAATTGTATAATGTAATACACACTCTTAATTTTTGTTTAATAATGTAATTTGTCTTGTTATATTTTTCTTTTTCTTTGAAAGATTTGGAAATGTTGGTTTATTTCACTCTATCTACCTACATTTGGGTTCTTCTTTTTCCTATTCCTCAAAACCTCACACTACCAACATGGCCCAATGTGTATAGAAATCCTCCTAGGTTAGAGTTCCAAATATCTAAAAAGATAACATGAGGAATTTTTTTGTGAAGGTATGAAAACCCTCTTCTTTAGTAGTGTTTGTTGCAATTTTTTAGTATTTTTAGATAGTCACCAAGGTTGGGTGCATGGTGAGAAAGAAATGGATAAGTTTGTGTTGGAAACATGAGCATGTTGGTATATGGTGTTGTCGTTGATGACAATCCATTGTAGAAATGCAGAAGTGTTGGTCCACTACAGAAGATCACTTGTGTTTTGGAGAATTGTTTAAGTCCCAGTGTGTGTATTCAATGATCAAAGCCTAAAAAAAAAATATTCTGTATTTCTCTACCATGTAGTGTTCATGGTATGTATTGGACATTTCTAAATCCAATTTTATGTACTTGATGTCTTTCGTAGTTGAAGATACTATTGACATTGTATCGAGCTTGGTAATGGTAGTGTTATAGGCGCAAAGTGCATGCTGGAATGCATGCTTTGTATTCCACCACAGATGAATATTATGTTGTGCAATTTTGAGGAAGTGTTTGAAGGTGTTAGATATGTGTGCACTCCAAGTGGCAAGTGATTTGGTGGTTTGTGTGTCGAGTTGTGAATTAACAGTTGGTTCATTTAGTTGTCACTGCACCAGCGGTGTTGACCTAAAGGTTTTTGGGTCATGTAAATTTGAGTTGTATATAGAAAAGAATCATGGGAGTGATTATAGTTCATGTCAATCTATTTTAGTGTGGTACACATTTTGGTTCTTTCCGCAAGGCATGTGTGATGGAGTTTTGGGCCGACAAGTTATGGTGTTACACGATTCATGCAATTAGGCCAACCTAATTGATGTTTTTGATGTTTGTGGTATACACAGAAGGTTGAATCAGTGTTGTGTGATGATGTTGTGAATAAGGATAAGATAGAGAAGTGCGACTGTGTGAGATGTATGTGAAGTGAAGTGTGAAAGGTGATAGTGGTGAAGTATGAAGTGTGTAAAGTTAGTTTTTTGAGTTTAATTAGAAATTTTCTTTCAACATGTTGCAAATGCATTGTAACAGTTCATCCTTTGGTAGTGAGCCACCCTTTCTTCTATCTCTTTCTATTCTAGACAGTGAGCCATTCTCTCTGAATAGTGAGTCCTTGGATAGTGAGTCCACCATTATGTAAATCCATTGTAACTGGATATAAAATGTTATGAGCTAATCCTCACCATGTTTTTTTCCCTTTCAAGGGTCTTCTACATAAATCTAGTTTTCTTGTGTTGTGTTGTGATGCATGCTTTAATTGTTACTTTCAAATTACTGCAAGTTTAATGTGATGCTTTGAATAGATGTTTAATTTAATGAAGTTAGTGAATTCTAGTGAATGCTAATTCACCCCCCTCTCAGTATTTCAGGTGTTCAATAGGTGATAGATGAAGAGGGGAGCAATTCAAATTGCCTTGATGTTCTTGGATGATTTTTCAATGGCATCCAATTGTATAAGTAGAGTTTTTTTCTTTAGAATTTATCATTGATTTTAATCTTTTTAGAAAATTCAAGTTTTTGGGAGTTATTTCTAGTTTTTAGATTCACAATTGAGGTATATCTATATTGATAAGAGATTATATATTTTTATTAGTAAATCTTGGTGAGGTTATGAGCCACCTTCAACCATGTGTGGTAGTTTATGATTGGAGTCCTTTTTAGTAAGGATGAGTGTTGGTAGCCTAACAAATATTTTCATAGTCTCAACACATTCATTCAATGGTGGCACATGTTGTATCCCATTCAAATTTTTATTACGATATGCAAGATTTTTTTGTTTTGTAAATGAATATTTCTTAACTCATTCATTGGTGCATGCAAAATGACTTTTTGTAGCTTGTGATTTGGTGTGAAGGGTTTGTTTGATAAGTGACATGTTTGGTACAAAAATGCATGTTTAGATGTGATATTAAACATATAAATTATATAGAATTCTCTATAAATGTTAAAATAGCATGGGTCAATAGAAAAGCGTAGTATTTTATAAGAGGTCTCAAAAATATTTATTGCTTGCTAATTAGAGATAAAGTCTCAAAATTAAATAATTATATTAGGATTATTGTTAGACAAGGGTGCTCAATGGAGTATAAATATTGTCTCATTAATTAACTAATTCATCAATAAGTAATATTCTTCTACTTTTATGGCTAGAGCTTTATCTTTTGGGGTGAGGGGAAGTTTACTCAGATGTGGTTGTTTCCCAACAAGAGTATATTTATAGAGCTAAGGCATCAATTGTGAATACAAGTATTTATCAAGTATGATATAGAATTTAATCAAATATGAGGACACAAATTGATTTATCTCAATTTTCATTTCATGATAAGAGACACAAGTTCTCTAGTGTGGGACAAAGGAGTTAAGAAGAAATAAGTTTAACACAAACATTAATTTATAATCTCATTCATTATTTTCAAAGCATACTAAAGATAAGAATAAAATTAATAGAAGACATTCAAAGGGACACAAAGACATATGCTATTGGATATTTTAATAAAATTCATGAGACATATCCTTAAATTAATTCTAAAATTGAAGAAAATTAATATGTTGTGTTGTATTTTGATACATTTAATTTTCACTAGATGTGACAACCTAGTGGTAATTGCAATATGAAATAAACAAAGATGAGCTTGAGCTCTATTCACATGTTAAAAATGGATTCTTTAAGTACAAAGACTTCACTAAATGTTTTAGTTGTAATGAAATCATATTTATATATGTGAATTGGTATGCATAATTTATCATACAAAAATGGAATAAATTATATCTTTACTATATAATTATTTAGAGATTTGATGACAAAAAACATATCTATGTCAAATAAAAGATGTAAAAATCCTCCAAGGAGGGTAATACTAAAATTATGTGAGGTGAAAGTTAAGAGCTAGTGACAAGGAGGACACAAAATCAAGCAAGGAAGAAGGGAAATTTCCAAATTGAAATTACTCAATGGGAAAGAGCAACATGATCAATCTAATGAGATCGAAACTTGTAATCATACTAAAAAATTAGAATTTTTAAACTATATTTGAGTATGACAATGGTGTAACATAGCAACATGATCAGTCCTAATGATCTAATGAAACTTGTAACCTTACTAAAAATGAGAATGTTGAAACTGGAATTGAGTATGGTAATGTTGGAACATATAAGGATTATTTCTTACCATGCTTTGTGCAAATAGTAAATAATATTTGAGTGGATATGATTAGCAATGGATGGTTCTAAGAAGGGAAAGGCTTACCACATCATCCAAATATGAGTTTACTACTACCTATTTTCCATGTAAATTGGGATATTTATGCCATGTATTGTTGTCAATTGGTAATCAGTTACAAGTGAGTGAATGCAAGAAAACTGAGAATTTTAAAGAATGCATGTGGATGAAGAGAAATAGAGAAGTAGATATGAGAAAATCAAGGAACAAGTGCATGAAGGGATGTAGTAATTAATAAAATTGCTAATGAGAAGCCATGAATTTATTTTTTTGTAAGATTACAGAAAGCATTAGAAGGAATCTCTAGGATACATAGTCATGGATAAATTTATTGATCGTCATATATACTCCTTTGTAATACTCCACTTTTCCTTCCCGTCTTCCAAAATATGCATGAGCTCATCTACTCCAAAGATTCCTTTATACATAGTCTAATGATATTGGATAAAAGGAAAAGAGATAAAGGATAAGTCATAGTAAAGTATGAAATATATGATCTTTGATGATGATATCAAAATAATCCCCTAGTTGCATTGATTAAACCTATATAAAGTGCATTTCTAGGCCAAATAGTGATCTATTTTTTTTGTCATTCTATGTGTGTGAAAAAACCCAACTTACCCTAGTAAATATAAGCACCCAGGTTAACAAGATCATGGTGCACAACCTGGTAGTGATCATCACTTTAAAGGAAGAACTATGAATCTAACCTTAGACTTCAATTTTTTATTTGCAAGAGCAAATAATCCTCTCCTATAAATAGGAAATATAGCATACAATAATGAGAAAGAAATTGATATTTTTTTGAATAATATATTATGTATCCTTTTCACCCCTCTAGAGGAATTATCCATAGATTTGTGATTATGGCTCTTTATATTCTTCAAAAGGTGTTCTCCCTCCATCCATAGTTTGGTCACCATAACTATCAATTCCTCATAAAACATTGAAGAAGATACCTCTTATGTAAATCATGCCAACGTTTCAAGACTTGGAAAAATCACAGGACAATATAGATTCATGCCCATTCATAGTCTCTATGTAAGAGGTGAGGTATCCTCTCCTTAGAATATCCCAAACCTTTGCATTACTTCAAAAATTGTCACAGTTTGATCAATCTACTCTTAATAAATCCCCTCCCATTTTATCCCTTAGAGGAGAAGATATGTTCACAACCACTTTCTATTGATTTGACCTTAATTTAGAGCTAGTAATTATAAAAAGGATGGGTTAGGACAAGCGAGCCTCCAACCTATCTAGCAATTATTTCTCTAATTCAAACCATTCCTTTTGCACGTGTCAACCATATGGTAGGTGATGCAAGTTTGTTGTATCTTAATTATTTTGTGTCACTTTATCATTGATTTCGATTCTTATGTTTAGTGGTATAGGAAGACTTCTTTCATAACTTAACCCCTTCTAGTTGGCCTCTTAATTTGGTAAGAAGATCCATCAAAGAATTTCCTTCTCTACATATGTGTTGTATTTTACATCTTTAAACTCCTTTAGGTTTATTTTGATATCATCTATGATGTCTCTATAGTTACAAAAAGGGATGATTTAGAATTAATCATGTCTATAATATTTTTGGAGTCCCCTTTCTATGATAATTTTTTATATACCCTTGTTTTTGGCCAGAATAATCCCTTGGAGAGCCATTGAGGATTCATCATAATTATTTTTTTGACTTACAAGGTACTCAAATAATACACCTATAACTTGAACTCTATTGTTCCTTATTAGCCCCCCTCCTCCTACTTCCTTAAGGTTACCCTTCACAAAACCATCAAAATTAAGTTTTCACCATCCAAGATCTAGGGGAGTCCATTTGGTGCTTTTTATTTTCTTTATCTTTATAAATTTTCTCTTTTACAATCTATCATGGAGACCCCATTTATTAGCAATATGTTCTTGCATATCAATCAAGTTTAAATTTGGTTTCAGCTTAACAATTCCAACATTTTCCATAATGTTGTGTATTGTTTTGCAATAGTCACCTTCTAGGGTTTATTTTAATTTCAAAATATTCTATTGCTTATTTTTTCTATATTCCCTATCCCACATGAAGCAAAGACTGAATTCATATTTATTTAATCAAAGAGTGTTTAAAGGGATAGATCCAAATTTTAGTCATAATTTTGACATCGACTTGTTAGACCCAAGGAATATTGAACTTGGTAAGAATCCACTACTTAATCTTCCAAGAATAAGGAAACTTAATCATGAGGTGAGTTTACGATTTATTTATTTTTATTGCATAAGATATGTCTATTAACTAGTTGGAAACCCCTTCCTTTAATTTTGTCAATGGTTAGAGTTTTACTTTGGAAAACAATCCACCAAAAGAAGTTGATTTTGGGAATGCCATTTTTAATCAAAATGTTGCTTCAATTGAATTCAAGGTTCTAAGATTCATTTCCAACTAAAAAAACCCCATTTTAATAGTGTGTTTGCCTATGAGATCAACCATCCATATTAGATTATCCTATCTAAATCTACTACTGAATTTGTGATTGTTGGTGATCTTGATTATTTTATTATAGAAACTTTGTTGGAAATGCCATTCGGGTCATAAGAAAATCTCCACTGAGTATGACTATCATTAGTATTCCGATAATATTTTACTAGGAACCCATATATTATTTTCATTTCTTCCTTGATTTGAGCATAAATAGGGTGGATTATAACTTAGGATCCAAGGATCTTCCCAAAATCAACTTGATCACTTTTACCAACCTTCCATTTGATACCCTTGATTAGGGTTTGTTTAGATTTAATAATATTGTTCTAAATGGTTGAACCAATAGGGAGCATTTGATTTTGAAGAAACTAACACCCACCAAGGCTATGTAGGTACTTAGCTTTCATTATGTTAGTCCATAGTTAACCTAGTTAATTACAAAATAAAACTTTTATTTATTTTCAGTATTGTGATATAGTATAGCCTCATCTTAGACACAATTGTAATCATGATCTTGTCCCTTAGACAAGATCAATAATGTGACCATGCCCCCAATTCAAGTTCACTTTCCACCAATTTCAAGCCAGCTTAACTCAAAATTATGATAGTTGTCCATTAGATTGAGCACCAAATTCATCCAAATTGAAGTATAGAGTCTTATCTAAAGAAATGTCTTAGGACCCTACATTATGGTTTGATATCAAATTTGGTTACATCAACATTATAAATATGATTGCTTGTACTTGGGATCCTTTCTCATTCAATAATTGAAAGACATGCCACAAAATGAACACATATATAAAATTTTCAACAAATAACAAGATTAAGAATGAAAAATATCAATTAATATATTCCAAAATAGTATGTGAAGATTAGAACCAAATTTGAATATTTTTTAATAATCTTATTGTAATTGAGCTAATAAAATATCAATGCCATAATAAAAGAGGTACCTTTTCAACAAGTGGCTACAGATTCAATGAAAAATCAAGTCAATAATGTTGCAAAGAAGGAACAAAAACTAAAAAAGGGTTCAAAAGTCTACAGTTAATTCCACTTTACATTTTTTAAAGGGTGACTTTAAATGAAGATTTTGGGACTTCCCAATTACACATATGGGATATTTAAAAGAATTTTTATGGCTTTTATAATTATATCAAAGGAGTGGAGTCTAATGAAATTGAGAATGGGCAAGAGTGCCTATGTATTTCAAAAATAATGTGAACATTGAGCTTTGATGTTGATTCACTAATATGTTACAATCAAAAACTAAAATTTAAGATTTGGTGAACAAATTTGAAATATGTAACACGTGCTCAAAATATTTATTTAGATAGTGTCTTGATGTGAGTTAGGTTGTGCCATGTGGCTTGGTCTAGGATTGAATCACACCACATGGTTTGGTCCTATGGCCATGACCTTGTTTGCTATTGCTGCAAACTTCTACATTTTGCTTGTCTTTTGTACTTATGTTCAAACAAAGGGTTGAACTAACAAGCACAATGAGATTTTCTATAGGATAGATATAAGACCTTAAACTTCTTTGCTAGCAATCAAACCTCTTTAGAGTTGTGTAAAATTTGTAGACATGTAACCAAATAATATAATGTCTAATAATGTTGATGTAATGTTGCCCAATATATTTCAAGTGTTCTTTGTGTTTTAATTTCTAAATATACAAGTGTATTTTCTAAATGCTTTATGATATGATTCTCAACTAAAATCTACTAACCTAAAACTATCTATAAATACACCACCATAATCATTCAACTTGAAATATTTATATGCAAATTAATGAAATAATTATATATTTTTCACAAAACTCAAAAACAAAAAAATAAAATTTTAATTTGATACACAACACACAACATGAACTAATCTATAGATAGTATCACAACTTATCAAATTAAGCAATCTAACCATATTTTTACAATTGTGTCTAAAGTAGTACCAAAAAAATTGATGTAAAGTGAAAGGTATATGATTAGAAACCTCCCCTACCAACCCAACAGGCTAATAAAAAGAAAAAACATCTTAACAAGGAGAGCTCAAATCCTAGTGATAAAACTCACCTTTGGCGCTCGAGCTCTTAAGCACCACATATTTGACAGTAGCACACTACAAAATATCAATTCGCTGTTATAAACCTTTTAGAAGTAAAAATCGAATTCCAAGTAGCACCACCAATAAGAATTGAATAAAAAAATTCAATTAATTTCGATTTCACTATAAAATAAATTTAAAATACAAGTTCCATTTCCATTTTCGATTTTGCATCCGTGGCAATGGAATCAACTGCAAATTTTTCAGGTCCCATACTCATCAAATGTGCTCAATTGTCACCGCCCAATGAAAGAAGCAAATGCCCTGTAAAACTTAATAAATTCAATGGAATGAGTATTTCTTATTTAAAATTAAGACCGCAGAGGGGCCCTGCATGCAGAATCAGAGTAAGCGAATCATCTTCTGTTTCAGTTAGTCCTGGTAACTTTTTTTTCCCTTAAATTTTAAAATGTAAATAAACGTAAAGGTTTATCTGTTCCAAATAAGTTCTATGGAGAGGGAAATTTTAAGGAAGCCTATGTTGTTACGAGTAGAGTAACTACGGTGAAGCTTTTTTCATAGTGAATTCTTATGAATTCTTATATGTTAATGTTATAATCTGAGGATATTTTTGAAGTTTCGATAGAAGATTTTGAACGTCCATAAAGTCAAAGATACTTTATGGGACGTTATGTGAAGTGCTGATTTTCCAGTTATTCAATTTATAATAGCTCTTCCATCCTCTCAACCTTTTCCATGCCGAATAAATCTGTGAAAAGAAGTTACTCTACTTCAGGAAAATTATTTTTTAAAAAAAATTCTTAAAGAAACTGAATATTGTTTTTAAAATGGTAAATTTTTACGACTAAGATTTAATCTATATATCTAGTTGATGAACTTATCCTTTAAAATTTAATACTTTGTAAATGTTAAAAAGAACTATCATATTGTTAATTTCTATAACCCAACAACAGATTAATTGTACAATAAATTCACAGAAAGAAATCTGATTTATAATAATTAACACAATTGGGTTAATCAACAACTAATAATGGTAGAAGCAAAAATAACATAAGCCAATTATAAATAGACAATAACACAAATTTACCCAAGAAACCCCAATGCGGGGAAAAACTTGCAAATGTTGGATCTTCTATTCAACCTAACAGCAAACTTTTCTTTCCAAAATACAATACAAATTTGCTACAGCAATCTTACATATATAGAGCCCAACTGCTTTACTTAGTGTGCAAGGAAAGAATCTTTCCTTGCGTTCTTTGGCTTTAATTACACATAAAATCACTATTGGATTTATCCTATCCTCACAAACTAGAAACATTCTATTAAAGAATAAAAATCTTGCTGTTGTTGAAAATCCAACTTGAATTGTTTTAAAGCATATCTAACTCGAGTTGCTTTAAAGTGTTTTAAAGCATATGCAACTCGAGTTGCTTTAAAACAACTCCACATCCCACCTTTCGAGCTACAAAAATCAACACTCCCTCTTAGCAAGGAAGGTGTTCTCCACAACACCCAACTTATCCCTAAAGTATTCAAACATCCTCTTCATCAAGGCCTTCGTCAGGATATCTGCTATTTGTTTATCCATAGGAATGTACTGGAACTTCACTATCCCCTTCTCCACACAATCTCTGATGAAGTGGTACTTGATCTCAATGTGCTTTGACTTGTCATGAAACACTGGATTCTCAGAGAGTTTGATACAACTCTAATTATCATAGTAAATGACTATAGGATCCAGCTCCTGATCAAAGAGCCCAACTAGAAGTTTTTGAAGCCAGATAGCCTCCCATGTAGCTATATTGGCTGCCATAATGGCCTCTACATTAACCGACTTCTTTGTTTCCTATTGGGTAATTTAAGAGATTACTCGATCCTAAACTGAACCGCACTTCAAGTGCTCTTTTGATCAATTGTATTGCTTTCCCAATCTGCATCGGTAAACCCCTCGAGCTTCACTCCATCCTGCTGAACATACTTCAGCCCATAATCAACTGTGCCTTGGAGATACCTCAAAACATGTTTCGCAACAATCCAGTGCACATGTTTAGGTTCCACCATAAATTGACTGAGTGAGTTCACTACAAAACAAATGTCTGGCCTAGTGTTGACCAGATACATAAGAGAGCCTATCAACTGTTTGTATAAAGTCGGGTCCACTGCCTCTAATTTGGAAGCATCAATCTTCTTCCAATTGGTCACAAGTGGCACTGACATAGGCTTACAATTCTCCATCTTGAATCACTTCAAGATATCGAGTAAGTACTTCCCTTGTCCAAGAAATATTTCTTCCTCTTTCTGCCATAACTCCAATCTCATAAAGTAGTGCATCAACCCCAAGTCCTTCATCTCAAACTCTCTTGCGAGATCACGCTTGTAGTGTGCTATTAGATCCTCTAACCCTGTGAGAAATAAGTCATCAACATATAACACCAATATGAGAAGTTCTCCCTTCATCGGAACATAGTACAGGTTCGGATCCACCTCACTCTTGATGAAGCCCACACTTTGCAAGTAACTATCAATACATGAATACCACACCCTGGGAGCCTGCTTGAGTCCATACAGTGCTCTTTTCAACCTACATACATAAGAATCCCTCCCATGTGCTTCAAATCCTTCTGGTTGCTCTATGTAAATCTCTTCCTCAATCACCCCATTGAGGAAGACCCTCTTTACATCTATCTGGTGAACCCTCCAACCCATTTGTGCTGCTATAGAAATGATAGCTCTTATGGATGAGTACCTGGCTACTGGAGTGAAAGTCTCATCATAGTCTAATCCTTCCTTATGAGAAAACCCCTTAGCCACAAATCGGGCTTTGAATTTTTCCACACTACCATTTGCAGCATGCTTAATCTTATATAGCCATCTCAAGCCCACCATAGACTTATCTTTTGGTCGCGGTACTATCTCCCACACACTATTCTTCATGATGGAAGAATACTCTTCCACCATGGAATCCCTCCATACTTGGTGTTTGGATGCCTCTTGAAAGCTGGAAGGCTCTACTTCAATTAATTCACTCATAAGTGTCACATACTCAGAATAACGTCTCAAAGCCTTTCTCTATCTGACTAAATCTTGAGGATCACCTACATATTCTTGAGCCTCTCTCAATGTCTATTCAATTGCTCAGTTTCTCTTCTTCTTGGTAATAGGAATCTAAGGCTGAGGAATTATTTGTTCCTCCTTCTGATCAACATGTTTGGCCTGCTTGCTCTACTCTCTAGCTTGCGTGACTGAAGTTTGAGAAATTTGTGTTGCCTCAACTGTGGTTGATTGCTCCTCATTCATCAAGTTGCTAGATTTTCGAAGAGCCCTCTCTTCCTTGAACTTCACATCTCTGAAAACCACTGTTTTCCTAAGAGTAGGAATGTAAACCCGATAAGCCTTAGAAGTTTCATTGTACCCAACAAGGATACCCTTCTCTACAGTAGGTTTCAACTTGGTTCTCTTCTCAACAGGAATGTGACAATACACAAGGCATCCAAAGATGCGAATGTGCGCCAAATTTGGTTTCTTACCAATGATCGCCTCTTCTGGAGTCAACTTTCCCAACACTTTGTGAGGACTCCTATTCTGTAGATACATAGTTGTATTGCAAGCTTCTGCCTATAAGAACCAAGGCAGATCCTGATCATGAAGCATGGCCTTGGCTGCTCCAACTATCGCCCTATTTTTCCGTTCAACAACCCCATTCTGTTGAGGGTTGTATGGAACTGTCAACTCTTTCTTGATACCTTCTTGAGCACAGAAATCTTTGAAGGAATTCAAGGTATACTCGCCTCCATTATCAAACCTCAGTATCTTGATCTTCCTCCCTGTTTGGTTCTCCACAAAAGCCTTAAACTCTATGACCCTACTGAAGATCTCATCTTTATTCTTCATGAAATATATCCATGTCTTCCTGGAGAAGTCATCAATGAAAGTAACAAAATACTCATAGCCATTCGAGGATGTTGTTTGGGTTCACACACATCTGAGTGTACAAGATCCAAAATCCCTTTAGATCTAGTGTCACTGCTTGGAAAATTGGTCTTGGCATATTTCCCAAGAGTGCAACCCTTGCACACCTCATGCTTTTTTGTCTTCATCTCAGGCAGCCCCGTCATTATTTCCTTAAGAATATTAAGTGCTGCATGGTGAAGGTGAGCCATCCTCCTGTGCCACAATTCTCCTATCCCTTTACAACTACTAACCTTAACATATGTTGGCTCAAATTGTAACTGAAACAAGCTACCATGCTTGACTCCAATCACTTTTGCAACCTTGGAATCTTTGGGACGAATATAGACTTTTTCCCTCTCAAAGGTCATGATGTAACCCTTGTCTTCTAAAGCAGAAACTGAGATTAAATTCGTTGTCATGCCAGGGACATACAATACATCCTCCACTAACAAGGGTTTTCCAGACTCCCTCTGAAACTTGATGGTGCTAATACCAGTTGCATGGTACTTGGCATTATCTTCGAGCTCAATATAAAAATCCAGCTTCTTCTCCTCCAACTTGGTGAAACATTCTCTGACTCTCGTCATGTGGCGAGAAGCCCCACTGTCAATATAACATACCCTTTGGCAATTGAACTTGAGAGATAGGCAATGAGTGAAAACTCATTCTCAAATCATGATGCAAACTCATCCACCTCTGTTGTAGCAGCAACTTGCTTTTTTTGCTTGTCCTTATTTTTCTTATTCGGACATTGACTAGCATAGTGACCCATCTAATGGCAACAAAAACATTTTATCTTGCTCAGATCTTTCTTCTTCCCACTCTTGGAAGAAGAACCTTTTGTTTGCTCTTTATTGAACTTCTTCTTACCCTTGCTTGTAAGAGCAATATTTTCTTCGTCTTGACCCTTCTTCGTCTGATCTCCTCAATGAGGACCTTCACGAATTTCCTCCTAAACAAAATCATCCCAAAGCCTCGCTCAATCAGGTAGCTGATCTCTACCGACAACACACTTGACAAACACTTCCCAGTGCTTCGAAAAACCATTCAAGGCTATACACACCAACTCATCTTCATCAATCGTCTCTCCAACAACAGCCAGCTCATCCCTAACTTGTGTCAGCTTGGACAAGTAAGAGGTCACATTTTCACCTTTGGACATCTTGGTATTATGCAATTTGTCCTTGAGCATCATCTTATGACTCTGATAGTCGCTCTGATAAAGTCTTGTGAGCATATCCCACATCTCCTTGGCGATGTCTTTCCCTGATAAATGAGGAATTAAATGATCTGTTACTCCATCAAGGATAATCCTCTGAGTCTTGGCCTCTTTGACTTCATGCGAATCTAAGGCAACAAGATCATTTGTTGGCGGAGTCACTTCTATACTAGCATAGATCCACAACCTGTTCTCCTTGAGAACAGATGTAATCCGAACCTTCCACTGCAAGAAGTCAGATGCACTCTCGAGCCTGTCCTCGTATCGAACACTGGTTGCCATAGCCACAAAAAAAAGAACTGGAGATGAAAATATGAATTTTTTTTCTTGAAATTTGCATCACAAATCTTGGCTTCGTATTAAGAGTTTAGAGTTCTGATACCATGTTAATTTCTCTAACCCAGCAACAAATTAATTACACAATAAATTCACAAAAAGAAATCTGATTTATAACAATTAATACAACTAGGTTAATCAACAACTAATAATGGCAGAAGCAAAAATAACAAAAGCCAATCACAAATGGACAATAACACAAATTTACCCAGGAAACCCCAATGCGGAGAAAAACCTGTGAATGTTGGATCTTCTATTCAGCCTAACAACAAACTTTTCTTTCGAAAATACAATACAAGTTTGCTACAACAATCTTACATATATAAAGCC